>BOSO01010459.1:326428-350986 GCA_018403395.1 Gorsachius goisagi
TGGCCTTCTGGGCTGCCAGCGCACATTGCCGGCTCATGTGCAGCTTTTCATCCACCATCACCCCCAAGTCCCTCTCGGCAGATGCTATAGGCCATGGAATTGGCTTTCCCTTCTGTCCCCTAACGCAATGGTTTCGCAGTGTTAGCAAACCCATGGATACAACTGCCAAGCAGAAGCAGGTTATTGTTAGTCTGAGCATTGACCACATCTGTAAAAATCAACCCTGAAATATACCATTAATGACACAGTTTTTTCTAACTCCAGAAGTTTGTAGTATGTATATTTTATTTGACTGTGTTTAAAACCCTCCAGGCTTTCACTTTAAATAACTACAGGAAGCCTCTTCCTCATCTGCTATTTACACAATAAAACCTTTTATAAGAAGTAAAAGCCATAATATTGGTGTGTTAATGCCTACACCACAGCACGCTACTTTCAGAAACAGCTGTCAGGCTCAGTCTTGTAACAGATCTTTTGACAGTGTTTATAATTTACTTATCTTCCAAGAGATTTCCAATTAATGTGGACAAGAATTTGTAACAACCCATTTTTTAATTTTCTTGCTATTGTATATGCAAAATATCCAAAATATCACTGACTTTGCCATTTATGGACTGATTGTTTTTTCTGGCAGCAGCAAAATAACAGCAGAACTTGAACACTACCAGTTTTGATAAGGATGCATCTGCCTTTCACTGTTGGATTTTAGATCCAGGCTGGATCTATACAATGCCTTACCTATATAATAAATGTATATATTTTGAAGATACGCATGGTTATGTACAAATATTCTTCCATATTTGAGGAATACTCCGCAAACATTTTTTTCTTTCTCTTTTTGTCTCCTGGCATCACAGATTACTTTGCAACTATTGTTCACACATCTTGTTGAACAGAAGTAGGGAATGCTGCATGTTACTACGAACCCATGAAGGATTCCATACAAGGGGAATTTTTGTTATCATAAATTTGCTAAGAATGTCAACATTACAAGGAAAATCACTTTCACTGCAAAGAGAGAGAAGCGTCAAGAAAAAGGACTCAGTGGTGTAGGAATTTAGATTCTTCTGACATAAAATAGTGAATGGGATCCAGTTTTCCTTCTCCTGTTCAAATATAAGCTATGGAGCTGGATTCCAATAAGATAGCCTTGTGAGCACAGCTGGTTTGTAATTTTTCTGACCAGGTTTATTCTTTCAAACTGTAAGACTTACATTCACGATTTCAAAATGAAATTTAACTTTTTTCTTAATGTGCAAATTATCTGTGATACAGGAATTCTGACTGTGTAAGATTTTTTTCTGATTTTATACAGTTTCTGCCTATCTTATTTAGGTCTTCTGACTCCTAATTGAAGGACACATAATTATCTATGCCTAGGTTCTGTTTCTAGGTACATGACTTCAAACTGATTGAAGTGATGACTGCAAGTGATCCTTGGAAAGAGTTCCAGGATTTCCAAGAAACCTGAGGATTTGTCCAAGTCCAGCAGGTTTGCAAGAAAGTATGAAGGTCAGGTCACAAGATGAATAGGCTCTATAGATTTCTGGTTCTTACTTTTGTTGCAGCCAGCAGAGTAATTCAGGCTTTATATTAAGGCAATAATACTAAAACCCTGCCACTTTGTATCTCTGTCCTGATGAGTTTTATTTGAGAGATTCGTCTTGAACATTTACAGATTTCCCCCACTCCCAGTCAGAGAGTAAAGAATATCTCCCACTAACTTTCAGAGCTACTTGGAGATAAGCCATGATGTGATACAGTCACCTGAGGAACAGCTGGAAGAGATGTGGTGACAAAATGCATTCACACGTTGGCTGAAAGTTTGTGACAAATGACAGAGAAAATTCCTCTGGTTTTAAACAGTTTGTAGGTTGGCTTTGACTTTACAGCAACAAATAAACCCAAAGCTCAGTCGATGCCCACAGGCAAGGAAGAGGTCACACAAAATGTGCACTGAAGTAATAGCACCTTACAGCCAGTAATGGATGGTTTGGCTAACACCTAAGCTGTTCACCTAAGTGAGCAGTGTGCTGGAGAGGCCAAGAAGGCCAATTGGGTGCTGGGTTGCATCAGAAAGGGCATCACCAGCAGAGATAAAGAAGTCATTACCCCACTCTATTCTGCGCTGTCAGGCTGCACCTGGAATACTGTGTTCTGGTCCCCGCTATACAAAAAAGATGTGGACAGGCTGGAGGGGGTCTGGACAAGGGCCACCAAGATGATCAAAGGACTGGGAAGCCTTCCATATAAGGACAGGCTGAGAGAGCTGCGTTTGTTCAGCCTTGAGAAAAGGAGGCTCAGAGGTGATCTCATCACTGTCTATGAGTATTTAAAGAGTGGCTACAAAGAAGATGAAGACTCCCTTTTCACAAGGAGTCACACAGAAAAGACAAGGGGTAATGGGTACAAGTTAAAACTGAGAAGATAACAACTGAACATGAGAGGAAAATCTTTTGCTATGAGAACAGTCAACCATTGGAATAATCTCCCCAGGGGAGTGGTTGACTCCGCCACACTGGACACTTTCAAGACTCAGCTGGACAGAGTGCTAGGCCATCTTGTCTAGACTGTGCTCTTGCCCAGAAAGGTTGGACTGGATGATCCTTGAGGTCCCTTCCAACCTGGTTTTCTATAATTCTATGATTCTAAGCCTTTTCTGAAGAGGGACAGATCACAAGTATTTCTCAAGTCTATTTCTTTGCTTACACCTATTCCTTTGTGTAACTTTGACCTCACTATGAAGGTGCTGAGAAGGAGTATTCAGTGAAGAAATGCTTGTTTTCCCTACGGTACACCTCAGACCTCAACAGTTATTCAGAAATACCTGATGGCCCACATTCACGGCCACGTGGGAGATGGTCATAGATGTCTGTTAATGAGTTTATGATTTCAGATTTAGTTTCCATCTCTTACCTCTCTATCTGCTGTTCATAATAATGAGCTCTGGGACATGATTCACGGGGAGGAGGGGGAGCCCTTAACATTTTTTTTCTCATTCCCACTAACAGAAGTAGTACTGGGACATAATTGTGCATGTAATCTCAGAGGTGCTTCTGCTGCATCGTTTCAAACCGACAAAGAGCAGATTTTCAAAGATATGAGGAAGTCTCTATTTGTTTCCCACTATGAGAAAGGCAGAATGGTCTGAAGTCAAAAAGTTTTTGCATCATCCCTTCTGGGGACACTTAAAGTAATTCTGAGACTTCTTTGAAGTTATACAAGCATCTTTCAAACGAAGAGGTCAAAACCAGCAGAGAGCACGAACACACCACCAAAGTATAAATTAGACACAACTTTTGCTAAGACTGTACAGGGGGAAACACACAGCTTTTAAAAATGACGTTAATTACTTCTTGCTTCAGCTCAGATCACTTGTATCCCTAGAGGGAAGAATGTCTGATATAAAGAGGGGAGCTTGTTGTATTTGTAAAGATTGCCATTGTTTGGAGTGATTCAAAAGATGAAAAGGAGCCCAGTGTGAGAAAAACAAGAGAGATCACGCAGTCCAACACCGCCGAAAAGGCTTAGGGAGGCGAAGATGTGATCTCTGGGCATCATGCAATTTCTGAAATAACATCTGTTCCAATTAACCTCTTGTCCCTGAGAGTCTGAGCTCTCCATGAGGTTGAAACACAAGGTAGTTATCCAACTGTCCCCTGGCTCACAGCCTGTGAGGTGCACAGCACCAGCGGCCAACTTGCTGGACCCCAGCAAGGTGAGATCCAAGGCTTGCCATCAGTGAAGAAAGACAACAAGGGAAATAATCAAATCAATGAGCTCTTCTGAAACATAAATCATCCAAAACCATGCCTTCTTAACAGGGCTTAGTATATGTCAGGAGAGCATATTTGAGACAAGGCAAGACTAGACTTCTGATGATATTTTAAAAAAGAACAAACATTTTCCATTGTAGGGGAAAAAGGAGAAAAGAAATGGCTAAAATTAACTTTTGTATCCTGAACAGTTTTTGAAATACTGATTCCAAAAGTACAAAATCCAAGTAGGAAGAAATGGCAAGGAAGAGGTAACTCTAGATTATTCAGTATTTGAGACAGAAAAGGCATTTAGAGGTCAGCAGCAAACATGGCAGACTGCAAGCATCTGAGAATTAAAAGAGAAAAAAACCCAATATGCCTAGAGGCTCATGTAACAGGTTATGGTTAGCATCCAGGATAACTGATTTATCAGATAGACAGTTTTTACAAGAAGATAGTGAAGGGACTTCTAACCTGATCCTAGAACAGGATATATTCCTCTGAAAATCTTTATAGCTGCTCATGTAGTTACTTGGGTAAGTCTTGGCCTTTATGAATACAAACTCTTAGTGTGTACAAATGCTTAATACAAAACATCAGAAACGGCAAACTTTCCACATAGCCAGGTGTATGTGGAAGGTTTCACATAAATTATGAAGGTTAGTGGAAAAGAGGCCTTCCAATCTGGTGAGATAATCCTTGAGCTCATAAAATGCTACAGATACTCATTACTCACCTTATGCAGCACCTCCCAAAATAGGAAATTTTTAATTGCTGTTTGCACTGGAGTTAATGGGAGTTAGGACCATATGGATGAGAGTAGGATTACACAACTGTACAGGATCCAATATTTGCAGAAACTAGGGCTTTGTCCAGGAGATAGGTGTCCATCATAAGTACAAAACATGGGAAAGTGTAAGTCACTTCATGATATGTAAAACTTTCCCATTGAGAAACAGAATCCCCTGTGCTGCTTAACCATCCTGTGGCTGCCCTTTTTATGTTCTCCTGCATGCTTTATGCTTATCTGGTTTCTGGTGTTTTGTGAAGACCCAGAGAGTTTCTCTCAGATGCCCACCAATGAGGTGTTACAGAGCTTCTGTGAAGGAACATCTTACCATTACTGGCTATGTTTTTTCCACCGCGTTTTTGCTTCCAAACAATGTGGTTTGAAAACATCACCCCCATGATGCTGGCTCTCTGGATGCTAAAGCAAAGCATCCCTCATGTCAGTCTATCAGCAGTATTGCGGCAACTGCAGCAGGAAACCAGGCCTGCTCCTTGCTGAATGACCATTTTCAGTCATGAGGTTCCTGCCCCGGTGTGGTGATCAACTCTGTTTGACAAAGAAAACCCCTATTGAGTGCCCTTGTTGAGTTGGGGAGGACTTGCTGTCCCCCTCCACTGATATGTTTGGTGCAGGGTCTCATGTCTGCTCTTACCCTGTGGAGATGACTAATGACTTCCAACAGCTCTGAGTAACACCTTACCTGGTAAACCTCCTGTCTCCTTCAGCTTTGCTGTCTGGGCTATGCAGCTGAGCTGCTGGCTGGGCAAACTCCTCCATCAGGACATGTTAGAATGAGATCTGTCAAACTACAGTTATACAATGGGAATTATAATAATGTTTTATTGTGCTGTTGCAGGTACTACTTTTGCTTTAACTGAAATGATAACATTTGCCCTGGGCATGTTCCCAGGCAGAGGATGGCTGCTCATTCACCCTCTTCCTCCAATTCATACATAGTGACAAAGAAATTTTCCCCAGACCACAGGGTTACACCTGTGTAACACGGGAGCACTTAAAGAGCAAAAACCACAAAGAGCGCTTAAAAAGCTACCTTCACTCAACACTCTTTTATTGCCTTCAGTTCACTACACACACGACCTTTTTCTGTTGGGTTTTTTCCAGGAAGAACAGGGGTGATCTTGCTACCTTGTTTGCTACAGGAATCCAGGAAGAAGAGGATGCACAATTTCAGAACAATAGCAGTTTACCATGGGGACACCTTGCCAAGTGATTAAAACAGGCATTGCAAATTCTTCCTTTTCCTGTTTTTAATCGCTTTAGTCTGGTCAGATCTCTGCATCCATTCTGCTGGTCTAGATCCACTGGATGTTTTGCATCTCAGGAGTAGAAATTCTTGAAACTTCCATTGCAGCAATATATGCTGCTAATGAGTCACAACGAATTGCTCTTGGTGTGTTAATTTACAAATATTCCTAAAATTTACTATGTCCACTTGTAAAGATTTGGTATTGATTACATGACTCATTTCGCTGGATGAAATATTGAATGGACTATGCTAAATTGCTATTATTGCTAATGCTGTTATTTTTACAAGTGCTGGTGAACCATTGGCTGACAATAGGCAATAGTTTATGCACCACAAAAAGGTTCTGGGAACTGATTACATTCCTTGAGAAACAGTATTTGGAGCCTGATAGAATCTAAGTGGAAAAGTTTTCTGTTGCAATGCTGAACCATAGAAAAAGCCTAAGGCAGATTTTGGCACCCTGACTGACCTTAGATAGCTGCAGGGTAATTAACCAATGCATAAAAGCAGTAAAATCCAGCTCACTCAGCAGCTGGTAAGTGCCTTGTTGCTTAGCCTTGAAGAGGTTAGAGTGCCTGAAGCTCAAATCTTACCTACATCTGAGAAGACCTGAACATAATCATCTCAGATCACTCCCTCCTCCTATTCCTCGAGGTACTCAGTCCAATTGGCAGGGTGTGGTCTGCCCAGAAAGTGATGCTTTCTCTTCTTCTTGGCGACAGCCCTGTATTTTGTGTACAATATGTAAATATTCATTGGAGCAGGGCTGCACATGTAGGTCTTCTCCTTCCCAGCTGAGTTGCCTAACCTCTAGACTGTGGAGTATTTCCACCAGCTCCAGTTCTGGCACAGAAGGTATTTATTTGTGCTGTTCGGACAGGAAGGACTTCAGCTGAAAGAAGAGAGTCACATTCACGAATGTGTTACATAGTCTGGTGATGAGACCATTTGCTTAGGAGAGCGGAGGTATCAGATATCTGCAGGCAAAAGAGGGAGTTGAAAATAAATGTCCTTTGACCCGTGATGTCCCAGTGTCTGGCTAATCCACTATCTACTAAACTACTTGGGTGAAAAGGACTTTCATCAGCTCTGTCTTTTTCTTTGTCATCTGTAAGACCAGATCTGAGAATTCCTATCAATCTTGGTCTTGTGAGCATTACTGCTGCTTTGTGACTGCTGTGGCTTGGGTATGAGTTAGGGGAGTCAGCACTGAATCCTCCCACACTTGTTTTTTAGGATTTCTGGGCCTGTAAGTAACTCAGCTCTGTCCATTCTGCACCTGAGACAAGCATCTAAGCATTCGGCACTGCAGCACAAATCACCACAGTACTCAGGCCTGTTGCGGGATCTGTTCATCATCCTCTATATTAGGTAGTTCTCTATGTCTAGCAGCGGGTAACGCCTTTGACAGAAACATAGGTTCTAGGCAACTGAGAGGTATTTTTCAGATTTCAGATCTTAAAAAGGCAGTTAGATGCCCATGTCCCTTAGTAGCATTAGAGTCTGCTCTTCAAACACAACCAGGGACTACGCAGCACGATGAAAGTGTCATGATCTGGGTCCCTGCAAAATACCTTTTTGAACAGATGCCTGATGCATCCACGCAAAGGTCAGAAAGTGTGAATAAAATCACAGCATCTTCTACTAGGTGGAGAAAAGTCAATCTGGAGTGTGAGCAGTATAAAACAGAACTATATTAGAATCGCCCAGTGTGAAAAAACAAGGAGGATTAAATGGTGTAAGCAAGAACCAGCCTTTAAAAGAAAGGACAAAAAGCAGTCAAAAGCCACAGAAGGGGATGAAGTTCCCAAATGCACTTTAAGAAAGGTATGGTTTTAAGTCTGTCTGATTTCTGCATTTGAGTCACATACTAGGATCTGGATGCCCTTGAGCTACGATGCTGACGATCATTCTTCCTGCTGCTATCAGCACATCCAAGGTCACTTGTTCTGCTTCATCTCAAATAGGTCAGGAAGGCATTGCTGACTCACCATGCTTCAAGAAAAGAAGGGAGGGGTGGGTGGATTAGGGGCTGGTGAAGTCATATTATCTATTACAGCATCTGAAACAAGGCCCTTGGGTGAATAGTCAGTGGGTCTTCATGTCACTGCCTAGAGGCTTGCCAGATTTCCCAGCGGACTTCTCCAGTTGCCCGATGCAGACAACCACCCAGGACGGAGATGGGTGGGTATGCGCAACCCTACCATGACACCGCAGCAGGACAGTGGTTAGGGCCATGATGGACAGCTTAATGTGATGTTGTTTAATGTGCTTAATGTTGCTTAATGTGCTCAGGCCAAAATGTGTGGGATGGGTCTATCTTTAGGACTTTAGTACACACTGAGGACAGATCCTACTGCTGACCATAGTGGTTGTCTAATATGTTGGGAAAAGGACAGCTATCATGGTGCCTCTTGGGTGTGATGGGGAGCTTTGTAGCTGGGGTAGCCCAGAAGGGCCTGTGGTCTCAGGCAACACCAGTGCTGTAGTGGAGAACCCTTTTTTCCCTTCCTTCCTTGTTCAACCCCTGACTGGACGCAGAGCACTGAAGATCCCTTCCTGCTTTGGGCCAGTTGGGTTTGCCAAGTTACTCCACTTTCCCCCATAAAATATCAGTGTAGAGCCCTGCACCAGGACCAGTCATGAGCAGCCAAAATATTTCTCACAATTACCTTCAAGTTATTTTAGTTGGAACTAAATTAAGCCTGTAAAAACAAGGGATTTATACAATTAAATTATTCCCTGTGTAGTGGGGTGTTACCTCTCACTGAAGCTTTCCCCATTCATGTTGCTCTTTTTTGAATCTGCTGTTAGTAGCTACTATTGCACATCCTTCGCTGACGGCACTAATTTGCCTGTCTTGTCTTTACTCACCTGATGACTTTCACAAAGCTCATGAGAATATAAATATATTTGAGACTTCTACCTTTTTTTAAATTAGGTGGAAACTAGTCAGAGGTTTCAACAGTCTTTAGGAGGGCAAAGGACAGAGAGATAGCAGAGACTCACAAGTTTCATTGCCCGAGGAAGGCAGGCTAAAGAAGAGATTTTTTTTTCCCTAGCAGTCCTTAAGGGACTTTGTGATGAAAGGACAGGCCTGGAAGGCTAAATAGTAAGGAAAGCATCATAAAAAACCCAACATTTTTTTAGAAAGTAGAAGGTGAAAGAATTCCTTCTTTCAATTATCTTCCATCTGCTTGATGATGTGTTGTACGTATGCAAGGAAATAGGTCTCTGTAAAAGGCACTAGCCACACTTACGAGCGATTTTTATAAATATTCCTTCCCTACAGCTTTTGTATGATTAAGTCTCTACAGATGATTAACTACATACCAAAAGCAGGAGGTCTTGGATCTGCCAGGGAATCTCTCAAAGAAAGGACAAACCAGGAGACAAACAGAGCCTGTCTATGTAAATGGACCCCAAGCTTTAAATTTAGAGTATTCACCCCTGAGTGAGAGCATATGAACACAGTAGAGAGACAAATGGTTAAAACTATCTATCCAGTGTTTTTGGAAGATTTTTGACCAAACATTCTGTTTCTAGGTAATTATGTTGCATATTGCACATTGCCCTCTAGGGGTGAAGGGAACAACCAGACTCTTTGGGTTCATTTCCTCCCTGGTAGAGCTCTGGTTGGAGTGCCTTGCTTTGAAGGATGTGTTCACATCCCACTACAGGCTTAACTGCATTAGTGCCTCTGATCTGGAGCTCTGTACACAGACCAGCCCTGACATTCATTTTTGTTGAGCAGGAAATTCAATCTGAAAACCAGCAGCTTTTCATATACAGTGTGGTGTCTGTATGGAGAAGTGAGGATTTTTGCTTGCCCATGCATGCATGTATTCATGCCCATGGGCAGATCAATACAATCAAAATAACGATGCACTGTCAAATTCTGGCACCACTCTAAGCTTCCATGCCAACAAAAACTGATCAGGAAAATTGAACAACTACCTACAAGTGAAGAAAATAGATGTGAATGAAAATGCAATGTTCTCCCATAGTAATACAATATGACCTATCCCCACCTTTCTCCTCTGGGATTTCCAACCCCTTTCAGTAGCCCCAGGTCTGTAGCTTTGGTTGCCCTCTGCCTTTGAACCAGTGATGCTTTGTGAGTGACTTGATTCAGTAGGCACATTCTGATGGCATCCGTAGGCAGGGCAGTGCTCCTGGGGCTACTAGGTTTCTTCTAATCTAGGGATGACATAAGAGCTTCCAAGTTCCCAAATCTTGATATAACTTGACACTGGGAGGAGACCAAAATAAAAATCAGGTCCCTTCTTTTGTTTCCAACAGGAAAAATGGGGCCCTTATTTTGTTTGAGAACAGGCTGAGTAAGCCCTTCAGAGTCTGTGATGTCTTCTGACTGGACTCACTGGATCCCAGGGACCGACAGGCCACTTCAGCTGCAGATGATGGGCTGTCAGCTGTGGCAGCAGTGAACGCTGACAATTTCCCCCAATGGTGGGTCTGCCAGGCAGCTGCAATCACACCTCTGTCGGAAGCCCTGCCACCGCCTGCAACTTCCATTGCATGTGACTGGTTTCCAGGATTCCTGTCTCCTCCTGAAACACTCAGATCGATGTCCCTGCTTTTTCTGAAATATCTTGCTGAAAACTTATTTAAAAAATGCAATGGAGTTACCTGTGCCAATATGGCTGTTGCGGAGCATGGGGTTAGCCATGTCCCAAAGGGTCAGATTTAGCTCTGTATGCCCTGGCAGGATATCAGTATCAGACCTGTTAGAGAAAGAAAGTGACTGAAGCAGTGATAGGGTGACCTACACTTCCTACCAGGCCCCATACTGGTGTCCCTGATACAAGCAGTTTGCGTAACATTTTATTTTTAGCACAGATCATTCCAATGAATTGAACAAGAGAGGAATTAGGCGAGCGCTGACTTGTGAAAATCCCACCTACAACGTTGTCAGGAACTGACCATCCAGTGCAAAAGAGAGAAAGAGCAGATGACTTGAAAACTCATAGCCTAAATCCTATTAAGATATAACAGTTCACTTTTCCTGTGTAGCTTGAGAAGATAAGAAAGGAAGACTGTAGATAGCAAAATATGTCTTTAAGTGTTTTGTCATTGCCTTTGTTGATGCCATTTTAAGAGCTGTAGAGAGAAAGACCGGGAAAAGCCTAAGGGGACAACATTAACAGAATTCCAGCTAGTAATTCTTTTAGGCTTTAGACTTCAGTCCTGCTCACCAGTCTTTGCCATATCCTCATGGAGGCTGGGGAATTAATTATTTCTCTTTCTTCACATTTTCCCTTCCCCATTTAGATGTATTGATTTTCTCTTTGGCTCTTCTGTGTGGTTGAAACTACCATTGCACTCTTATCCCAAAATCCCAGCACCTTGACTTCCACACTTGCCAGACAAGGGTTTATGGGCCCACGCTCCTGAATCCTGCCAGAGGTTACAGAAACCCTGGAAGAGCAGTTGCTGATCTATAAGTAGCCAGAGAGGTCAAGGGAGTGGGAAGAAAATATTGCAAGCCCTATCTTGGGCTTTAGTTAGGGCTCAGCTGTAGAAGACACAGAGTCTGACCTGCAGGGAGCCAATGTCTCCTTTTGGGGGGGCCCGCCATCACACCAAGTGCTCCACAACAAACACTCAATGACGCTGCGGTGGCTGCTGAGCTGCAACCGCTGCTTGTGACACCGCTCATTATTATCTCTCTCTCACCATCTGCTGATTTTATGGATAGCTTGCCTTTTGCTTTCCACTTAGCTCAGGAGTTTGGGGGCCCTAATTCTTCTTCGGAGCCATTCTCTCTAGCACCAGCGGAGACAATGAATCTGGACAGCATTTTTGCAGAGGGGCACTCTGACTTCCCTGGGATCTTTGCCAGAGGACAAACATTACCCTTTGACTGTACATCTTCCGATCTGACCAGGGATCTGAAAGTTAGGAAGAGTCTTCTGCAAAGTCTGACACTAACGCAAGACTCCAGGGTGGCGGGTCCAGGACAGACCGCCCTGCCAGGATGGCTCCTTTCCCCTGGCAGCTGGAGAGCTGCAGGCAGTAGCAGTGTTGTGTAGCAGCATAGCAGGCATAATATAAAATGGATGTTTCTTTTGGAGTGAAAGAATTGTAATCCCAGATCCAGAGAATCTGGAACTGTGAAACTGTTAATAAAGAAATACGTTTGCTGCAAATGGCATCCTAGCCTGCCTTTGAAATAAAACGTTTGATGGATGTGGGGCTTCATCTGATTTCAGATACAGAATATATATCACAGCTTATCCTGTAAAAGCAGCTGCTAAGCCTGGGCACATATATACACAGATGCTGACTTTACAACGCATGCAGTGATAGGCACCTGAGAAACTGAGATCAGTGAAAAACTGATAATGTGTTCTTGAAACCACAGAGTGTGAAGGGAATTTACAGTGAATAGAGACAGCTAAAGCAAAAATGTAAGTGAATGCAGGGCTCTGAGCTAATAGCCACAGCATCTTCAGCCCTTTATTCCTCCCAAAGCAAGTAGGTAAGGGAGCAACAATGCAATGCTTGCTGGCGAGCTCATTAGCACTAATGGTAGTATGATATCAAGCAGAGCTGAAGGGGTGAACTTCAAAAAGTCACCAGTGAAGGTGACTGGGAGGCAGTTTTATTGCCGGGAAGTAGAATGAAACCTGACAATTCAAAACTCTGCTCAGACTAGAAATCCCAAGGTATTTCCTTTTGGAAAGATGGGAAACTGCAGTTTCCAGAATAAAACATGATCCCTGGGATCTCAGCAGTTTGTCTGTATGAGTGAAATACAGCCAGGCACCCCAGAAACTGCTGACTACAGTCTGTGTGACACCTCCCATTTCAGTGTCCCACCAGCAGCACCACGGGTGAACAAAAGGCATCCTCACCTACCCCATCCTTCTTCTGTCAACCCGGCAGGAGACGGGTTGGGTTTCAATATGGAGCTGCCATGACTCTGGGCCTCACAGGTCTAGGATTAAGATAGAGGACAGCTGTGAAAGTAGACATAACCAAACACCATTGCATCCTTGGTGAAGGCATCCAGCCCCTTGGTGTCACAGGCTCCCAAGATCTAGGCTCTAAGCTCGGGCTGCTGCGAGTAGCTAGACACCTGGAAAAAAAACTGGCAAGCATCTTTTCTCTGGCCTGCCTGCCTTTCAAAGCTTGTCAGAGGTTGGTTAAAATAATGCAAGTTGATTTTGGTGAACTAACTAATTCTGATGAATTATAGTGCTGTCCAAAAAGCAGATTTGTGGCCTGGTGTGCAATAAGTCAGTTGTCACACAATAAGACTGAGAATTTTGCCTCCCAGCTCTGCTTTCCAGATGAGTTTTAAAGCCCTAGCTGTGGTGCTCTGGTATCTCTGAGGAGCCTGCAACAAAAATATGAATGGATTTTTTTGTTTATGTTTTATTTAGGGTAGGCACATTCAGGGTAAAAATAGAAGCTTTCAGGGTAGTTAGGATAAAAATTAGAAAATTATTTAAAGTAGATTTATAGATTTATGGGTCTAGAGGTTTGCTACAGGTAATAATTTCATCCTTTGCAAATCAACACACCTATACAGAAAACAGCAGAAGGCTCAACTGAAGAAGTACTATAGCTACTGAAAGATTATTTAGGTATCAGAATGACACTGGAATGACAGCTAGCTCGATATTGAAATATCTCTAAAAATCCAGGCTTTAGAACTTCTTGGAATTTTTAGTAGCAGGTTTTTGCTAAGAAAGGCAGCAGCAGGGATTAAAGGTGTGACCGTGTCTTTTGTGGGGTGCCTGGCTAGACTGAATTATTAAGGGCATTGAACTCCAGAGAAGAATGAAAATTACTTTGGAGTAAAGGTGATCTAAATGGAGAGCTTTAATTTTAAAGCCTTTGAACTGTAGGAGTAGATTAAGGTCATGTTTGAAAGATTAGATTCTGCTGCCTCAGTTTTGGCTGTGTTTCAAACGACAGAGCCAAGCGCAGATAACTTTCAGCTCTGTGGTCTTGTAAGAAAGACGAGCGTGAGTGCAGACTCATGGTGGCTGACCATGGCATCTGCTGCAGAAGGGATGGACTGGCCAGCTCGCCTCCCACCCTGGTGAACGGATCATCCCTACCACCAATCAGTCCCTAATACGGGGATGAACTCAGGTTTTTTAATCAGGCCGTTGTTTATAAAATGTTGACTACCTCTTCGGGCACAACAGCCTTGAGAAAAGGAGGCTTAGAGGTGATCTAATCGCCACGTACCAGTACCTAAGGGGTAGCTATAAGGAAGATGGAGACTCCCTTTTTACAAGGAGTCACATGGAGAGGACGAGGTGGAATGGAGACAAGTTGTTCTTGGGGAGATTCCAACTGGACATGAGAGGGAAATTTTTCCCAGTGAGAACAGTCAACCATTGGAATAATCTCCCCAGGGGAGTGGTTGACTCTGCCACATTGGACCCTTTTAAGACTCAGCTGGACAGGGTGCTGGGTGCTGGGCCATCTTGTCTAGACTGTGTTCTTGCCCAGAAAGGTTGGACCAGATGATCCTTGAGGTCCCTTCTAACCTGGTGTTCTATGATTCTGTGAACAAATGCCATCAGCTGCAGCATAAGCTGAAATCAACTAAAACAAGCCAAACCTGCACACACTTAATTTACTGAAGAGAGAACAGAGAGCAGTCCATGTTCTCCCCCCTGCCTCAGCCTTTCTCAAGGAGACAACAGAAGGAAATTCACCTTCACATACTTGCCTACAGCTCCTTATGTTTTTATCATCTTCCATACATTCAGAAGATTTTGGGGATGGCTGTGTTTGAATGCATTCACTGGTATTTCCTGATGTTAGGACTTTTATATCAATTTTTATGCTACAGCTGGTGCTGTGAACTCATCTTCCTTTTTTTTAATACTTGAAGATGTTGATTTTTATTCTGCTAAGGAATGAGCTGGCCATTTTTAGCTCCTGTTCTTAATACTTCTGATTTGCTCTCCAATGACAAGCTATCTTGAATGATGTTTCTGGGGGTCCCTCATTGTGAAGGAAGTGTTTTTAGATACAAGTTGCTATTTTGGTGCAAACCCACTTTAATTTGTTTCAATTTGTTTGGGGTTATTTTACACCTTGATTAACTGGGTTAATTGACTTCGCTGTAACGTATGATAACCCTTACAAATAAACATTTTTCTCTCAACTATGAAGAAAAACCTGGGTCTTTTTCAGCCTCCTTGAATATGTGAACTAATGCATTTGATAGCAGGATTGGATTTTAGGTGCCGAGACTTTGTACAGTATATTGTATTGAAAGGGAAGCCATATAAAAACTATTGTTATTGGGAACACAGAAGGAGGCCTTTCTTGCAGACTCCTGGTAAGCTTGTGGAAGAAAGCATCTATCTGAAAAAGACAGGAAAATCCTTTTCAAGGCTTTTTAGAGTTTTAAAGCAATTTAAGGAAATATAGCAACCCTTAGGCACACACTAACAACCTCCCGATGCCACTGGAGAGTGTGTTCAAGGGTTAAATGTGTCTTTCCCCTTACCTTTGTGGTCATTTGGCAGAACAGGGTAAGGAAGGAGCTGTGTAAAGGGAAAAAGCTTTTCTCTGCCACAGAAGCACTGCATGGGAGAGCTCTGCAGGCATCAAAATGACAGAGGCCGCCGGCTTGGGAGGAGGAGGCAAGGAGGCAGTTTCCTCCTCAAGAGGTAGCAATCTGTGGGGAAGTATGTACTGGAATTGCATCTCCTTTTTCAATGAGAAAAGGACGACTTGGAAGTCACATTGCTGAGATTATATGAGCAGAGTGTGGGAGAACTGCCTATTTTTTTCTTTTTAGACTTTCCTGCTGAGCACCTCTGTGCCTGTATTGGCCTGAATATAAGAGGGTGTTGAATCTAAGGCAACCATTTATTTTCAAGAAATAGGAGAGAAAGAGAGCAAAATTTTGTGGGAAAGAGAAGGAAATTACCAAGCACCCCATGCTCATGCTTCTTCGATCCCTAGCACAGCTCTGCGGCCCATCCCAGCTCAGCAACACTTCTGCTTTGTTGATCTACAAGGTAACTCCGTGTCCTTCCCACAGTCTCCTCCTTCACACTTCGTTTGCTGGAGATGCTGATGCAGCACAGCAAGCTTCAGCGTGGGTACCTCTGTGCCCAGCTCTGGATTTAGGAGGTGCTAATAAGGATATACAGGTCCCCTAGCATCCGTGATCAAGCAAAGGTCTAGCCGAAAGCTGAGCCAATTGTGGTGCTCTCTTGTCACACGTGAGGATACACCCGTGCAGCCAAGTGCAGGCAGACCCCGCAGCTGCATGCTGAGCTGGCTAGGTCAGCCAGCCAGCCAGACTCTGCCTCTAAACAACGCGCTCGCTTACTCAGTTTCCTAATGAGAAATGCCTCTTACCTGCCCTTGCCAGAGAAGGGCAGAGCAAGCTTTGTTGTACCAGTCTAGAACTGCTCACCATTTGGGTTCCTTCTGCTGCACATTTTGGAGCTCGTATTCTGGCAGATGTTGTTTATGTGGGGCCAGACATTCAGCACAGGGAATTCCATACAACCTTGTAATTCATGAATATACAGTGGGTTTTCTTACATTATAATTTCTAAGAAGAAATGCCACATGCTGTATTCATAACTATCAATATTTCAATGGACTGAATACAAACTATTAGTTACATGGGCTCCTTTTTTTGTGGTATGTAATGTGCAACTCCTTTTAGCTTTAGAAACTAAGGTGATATTCCTAATGCACTGTCTCTCAGAACATATGAGAGAATGTAACATCATTCAGCCAGTTCAATAAAAATCAACCAATGAAATACTATTGAAATAAATATTGAACCTAGTTCCTAAATAGTCCATGGTGCTATGTCTTAAAAGAAACCAATAATAAGGCAGGTATGCTGGACTTTAGCCAAGTGAATTGATTTTTACCTTAAAAAAACCAAGTAGTTTGACTTGTGTCTTCTTAATACATTTGGAAAACCAAACAATATTCCATGATTAACATAATACACATAAATGAATTTTTGCATTGAAATATGTTGCGTAAGCATCTAGTGTAAATACATGCATTTATTGGTGGTGTTAGGAAGTGTCTCCAGGTAAGAATCTCTGCAGATATAATAAAAAGAGAAGCCCTGTGTGCAAATGTAAGAGTGAGTGAAACCTTGACTATATGTAACTATTCATGTTTACTTGGTGAGCTGTATTCCAGAAATTATTATTAGCTGTAGGACATAGCTAAATCTTGATATATAAGAGCCAGATATAATTATCAGAGTGTCGATACCATTTTTCTAGTACAGAGGATAGGGAAAGGAAGAGCATGCAGTATGTAATGTGGTTTTCTATCATCCTTTGTGACCTGGTATCCTCAAGTAGTTTTGGAAACAAGGCAAGGTGAATATACTTCTCTTTCCCTACAAAATAAACAGTACTGAAAAAAAAATCAGTAAAAAAGCAGAATAAATGTATACTAACAGGCTGTGTTTTAAGCCAGAGTCCAACTTAAATGCATGGAGCATCCCTGCTAAGAGAGCACCAGCACCGGCTTGAACCCAGCAGCTTTGCTCAGTCTGGGCTGAAGGGGCTGCAGCCTGTCTGGCAGCACCTGCTATTTCCAACCTTGGTAAATTTTGTTTCCTTTCTACAGCCTAAGAGAAAAGTGATTTCATCAGTAGCAGCTCTAAAACCTCATGTTCCTGACACTGGTAGTCTGCTTTTTTTCTAGTTCTGCTGTAATTAGAGAGAAGACAAAGCAGACTTATTCTTCACAGGACTGCTGGAGGATCAGAGAGCCCAGTGGGGACACCTGTAGGGTATGCTGACATGCTTGATGGCCTTCAGAACCAGCTTTGAATTTTTTTTCTCAGCTTTTTCATATCTTTATGATTCTAAGAAATATTTAAATTAACATCACAAAAAGAATGAGGGACTGAAGCCTACTTGTATCAGGGTTTAAGACAACCTTGTGCTTCAGGGTGAAGGTGAGGACACATTCAGCTAGTCAAATGCTCCCTGCAGGTTCCCCTGAAGACGTAGTCCTCACAGACACTTCCTTGGAAGCAGCCGGGCTTTTCCTTCTTGGGAAGAGGATGCTGTGCCTGATGGACCATGTGTCTCATCTACCATGGCAGTTTTTGTGCTCTTGTCTGCTCCAGGGATGCTTCAATAAACTGTGTCAGGAATCTGGGGCCAAATGTGACAATGAATCCTAAAAAAAAATGTTTTGCATAGATATGCCACAGAATTTGCCTGTGGACAGCAACACTGACCATGTTTGCTAATGTGAAAAAGATGAATACATAAATGCTCTGCTGGCAGTGTATCAGAGAAAGAGGCTGATAGGGCTCGCAGAAGAAACATCCTGAATAGAAGCAGCATGTGCGGCATCTAAAGAGAAGAAAAAGAGGAGAATGAGTCTGAATAGAAGTGTATTAGTAATGGCAGAAGTTATAATACCTGTTTTTAAAAAGATGTTAAAATGTCTGAGTGCTTCATGCATTTCAGATCTCTTTGATCTGTTTCCTTACTTGGATTTGAATATGTTTTAGGTAAGTTATGTTGCGTCTGTTAGTAGGGAGATGGTGAAGTCCTATGTTCAAATCAAATTTTAAATTATTTTTTTAACTGGTACCTGGCTCCAAATATGGATTTAGCTTTCATATGTGTTAATCTTAGGCTAGCATTCATAGCAACTAATAGTATTTAACTCTTGCAAACAGCCTAGCCTGATGCTATTTTTACAAACTGGTCTTTCCCAAACTTTAGAAAATGGAATCTTTCTTCAGAAAAATGAACCCAAATCATACTCTTCACCTCTAAATCTACCATGTTGTATTTAAAGCCTGCCCTTTCACTTTTTAGATATAGCATGCTGCAAGCAGTGGGAATCTCTGCTGTTACCCCTCCAGCACTGTTCTGCAGTAGGGATAAATATCCAGGTTCTCTATACAGTAATTTATATATTGTTGATTATTACCATTTTTGCAAGTGTCATGCTACCTGGGGCCATAGGAAAAGCCCCATCTCCTGGATTCACACAGTTCTGCTTTAATTACCATTTAGGCTATACAGAAAATCTTCTCCCTCTCCTAGTCAGACAGTGAAGTTTCAAATTGCGAATAAGTGTGTTTGGAAATCAGAAGGATTCAATAAATATAATAGGCATAACGTGTAGGCTTCCTGGCATTTGAAACAATCGTCTCATGCTTATACACAATAGGTATTGGATGGTTTTTGTGTTCTAGACTGGCAATACTATATATCCAAGGACCATAGACAGTTTTTTTCCTTTGCCCTTTTTTTTCTGCACAGTACGACATCCCAGAATGTGTTACATATGTGATTTTGGTGTCACTGTGTACACTTCCCTGGGTTTTGTACCCTGATCAACTGTACATAGAATGGTGACTGGGTTGGCCCAAACCTTTTCTCACATGTGAGTATCACGTGGAAAAAAAAAGTCTGTAAGACTTAATCTGTCAATAATAGGGCTTAGTGGGAGACAGTTCTGGAAAACTGGATGTGCCCATAGCTGTACTTGGTGGTGCTGCTGTCCTGCAGTAGGCAGCAGCTTCTTTGCAGAGTAAGTTACTTGGCAGCATTAGCATGTTCAAAATTTTACTTAGTAATAGAGTATCCCAGCAAACACACACCTCAATTATAGATATTACTAGTGAACCCAGTCACAGAACTACACAGCGGCGATGAATGTATAGTATCTTGAATATGATTAGAGGGAAAAAATCCTATTTTTTCACCATTCACTTTACCATTTCCATGATCTTTTGGTATCCCACCTCAGTCATCTGAGATTCTCTCGTTGTGCGTGATGAGGTGGCACCATGCCCAGAGAGGCAATAGCTCTTGTTGAGTCTTTTCCTTGCATGTTTTGGAACGAGGCCACTAATGAAGCTTGCTAATTTGCATTTTGATATTTTTCCTCCCCCCATCCCTTTTTTCCCCCTCCGTTCCCCTTCTACTTTTCTTCCTCAGTCCGAGAATTTCAAGATAGCTTTTCAGGGGGGATTGTTTTCCATGCTTTCATCTTTACCTCCCTCAGCTGCGCTATTGTAAATGGCTTTGTTTTTCTTTAATGGATTTTCTTGTAGTGGTGAATAATTGTTTGGTTCACTGCTTCATTTTTCATGCTTCATTTGCCTCATGTTCAAACTTTTGCTCTCCCTTGAGCAACTCACTTTTGTTGTTTCTGCTTTGCTCTGCAGCCTGTGGCTAAGATGAGTTCTCAGCCTGGAGTTCAGGCTGGGGCTTCTCAAGACAGCAGCTGTGCCTTGCTTTACTTCTGGTTTGCTGGTTTCTGTAGCATGAAAGCATCATTTTCCCAGTGGTATTTTGTATGTCTAGCTGGTGAGAAGGAACATGGAGCAGGTGGATTAGCCTGCAGCAGCTCAGGGGATTGGCAGCTGGTGGCAGTAGAACAGGCAGAAAATTCTTATCTTTGTGATAAAAGCCAGAGCATGAACCCAGAAGACAGGTGAGACCCATCTGCTGATCGGATCTCTCTTCAGCTTGTTTTTAGAACCTCCTTCCTTCAAGTGTTACTCAATACTCGCAAGTCCTTTCTAACATAAATGACCTGAAGTAATTTGTCACCACAGGTATGACCATCGTGTGACAATTTCTACTTTAAAATATGCTAGAACAGGAAAAAAACCTAAAATCATGCAGTAATGGGGGTCCTGACTCTCTAGATGAATTGAAAGGTTGCGTCTAGGTAGAGTGATGGGAATGCATGGTGATTCTGGCCTCTTCAAAGCGATCACATCATGGTCCTGGATAGAGTTTGCACCTCCAACTCCTTCCAGACCAATTGCTGGGCTCTGCTTCACGTGAAAACCAGGGCATAGGAGTGGGGAAGGATCTCCTATGTGCTTTGGTCTGATTCAGAGGCAGGGCTGGACCCCTGATGTCTGCGGTCATCTGGGCCTTGGAAATGTTTTTTTTCACTAAGGGTCAGCAGAGTTGACCAAACATAGTATGTAATGCCTTCTCTGAAATACACTTTTTTTCCATAAGGTCACAGGCTACTTCAAGAATTTGGTCGGGTACTACAAAAATGGCTGCAGAATAATGCCATTTCACCACCCCTACTTTTGCCCCTTTTCTCCACAGTGTTTCTCGTAGCAGATGCCAGCTCCACTGAGGATACATGGATGTCAAAATTTCAGGCACATTGTGTATTTGTTTCTTTTCCAGATCCTATAGCCTAAATCATGCAGTTTAATCACTCTGAAGGGAAACCAAATAAGAACAATAAGATTCCGGATAGATTTAGGCAAAAAGAACCAGTTACATGAGTGTAATAAAGCACACCGTGTGCCTACTATTTCCCCCTGCATCGTTAGCATAAGTGCGACCACATCAGTGATTGTATTCTTGTATCTGTCCATTGTGCAGCATAGAGATCCATATTTTCATTTTGTGAGAAATACTTTTATCTGAACATTTCAATTCAATGGTAGTATATATACACCCAAAAAATCCAATATAATGGTGTTTGGAAAAAACCCAGCCTTCTAATAAACTGAACAGTTGTTGTGATTTAGACTTTCTTGTGATAATTTCTACACTTCAAAGTGATGCTTTGGTTGGTTCTAGTTCAGATGAAATATCAGAACAACTCCCTGTGGTAATGTTGCCCCTGGCAAAACACTGTGTTTTAAATGTTCCTGAAAAAATGAAGACAGCCTAGACCTGGCCACTGGGTCCCACTGAGCTGGTAGAGCCAGCAGAGAAGCACAGGTGGTGGTGGGATCGCTGGGTATGTCACAGGACTGTAAACTGCAGGTGGCTTCAGGATGCTAGAAGGTAGATGGAAAGAAGAAAGACTAAATAACTCTTCAGTTCCCCTTGTGAAATGCATGGCTGATTAGAGGGTGGTGTGTTCACTGTATTTCCCATTCCTAGTCCCAGACAAGGTCCATATTATACTGAACAGGTCCAAGAGCCATTTTCTGACCCTGAGAGCAAGTGCACAGGTCACATCTCTGTAGCTCGCCCTCCTTCTTCCACCCCAAAATTAAACAAGAAAAAATCAGGGAATCTTCATCTGTATATACACAGGGAGTATCCCATGGTCTGTGTCACCTTGAAAAGCATTTCAGTGTTGTATGGAGACTGCAGTTCTCATGGGCCAGAGCCACATGTGGTGGGGAGCGTGCTATTAAACATTACAGGTTATCATGGATGTAGTTTGAGCATGTGCCCTGGCTCTTTTCCATTTCCCAATATAGACAAACCTGTATGCCCCTGGCCAATTTAAGAGGGTGCTTCCAGTTGGGACGAAGGAAGCCTTGCAGGAGCCGGCTCTGCCAGGGCGTTGTGCCTGCTAGAGGCTTGGTGAGAGGCGTAACCTTCAGGACAGTCCTCAGAGCTGGCGGTGAGGTGGTGGCTCTTTTGGAGGCTTGGCGTGGAGCTGGAGGAAGTCTGCCTGGAGGAAGGCTGACTTTGCTACATATTTATGCCAGAAAGATGAGTATATGATACAAATACTATGAAGAGCGAAGAAATGAGCCAGCTAAACCTGATGACTACATGCTCCTAAATGCTCAGGATGCTTTGTTATTCATATGAAGGTGGCTATTTCTAACAGAGGGTGTTTTGGGAAAAGGAAGTAGATTAGTAGGATATTTCATGTTATGGGAAGTTAGCAGCTTGCAGAGGAACCAGCTGTAACACGGTAATAATGTTTTCTTCTGGTTTGTTAGCAAAATTTATTTGTACTTTTTCACTGAGAACTTAGTCAAGGCATTAACAATAGGTAACCTTTTATCAAAGAGAAATAGGGCTGCTGACAGAAAAGCTTATTTTCTTCCATAGAAATTAAGAGAGAAGGAAGCTGAGGGACCAGATAAGGAATAAAGCAAGAAAAAACAAATATATTTTTTTAAAAAATCAGGTAAATGCATTATGTATGTATTATTTCAGAGAATTCCTAGCTAATAATGGCAATATCATATTAGGCTGGAAAAAGGAAATGATGTGGTGCTCTCCATAGCTGCACATTAACAGAGTGATCCTATATTTCCAAAGGAAGCACAGACGTACTGTCTCAGATGTTATCTCTTTCAGCACACTGTCTGATTTAATTTCAGGCCAGACTGTACATCAGTTTAATTAAACCAGAACTAAGATTTGTATAAGTACCCTTTTTTTCTGTTTATCATGAGACTTTGTAGACATAGCCCAAGTTGATATGCAAGCCATTCAAGCTAAAATGGGGGGGGAAGCTAAGCTGAGATGTAAACAAATATCCAAACAAGATTTAAATATTGCATTCAGTTAGGACCGAGCCACATGATTGACTTACAGTCATGTACAAGCTGACAGCCTATTGCTACAACAGCCCACCTCAACAGCCACTATAGCTCTGCCAACACACACTCCTGCTGTAACTCAGTTACGTACGTGCCTGAACTCCGAAACCGAGTTGGCAGAAACAAGCACCCATGTATAAGACCGTCTACCTTCAGGGCTGCAGCTCTCTGGGATGAGCTTTATTCCCCCCGGGAGCCTAATGCATAGCAGTTCAGGCCATTGAGAGACTTCCTTTCCAACTTTCCTTTCCTGTTTTTTCGTTCGGTTTGGGTTTTTTCCCCTGTCTTGCTGTTGAAAGTGGAAGGTGAAGGGGATAGGAAGGACAGAAGCAGGAAGAGGGAAGGAAGCCACTCTTGTGTTTCTCAGAGCAAAGCAGCTGCAAGTCTTCTTGACCTTCACATGGACTGTACAAAAGAGAGACAAAATTGCCCCCCTCACCATGCCCTTTCAATATTGTCAAGGTGGCAGTCCAATTAGTGCTATGTGCTAGGCATACAGAATGGCAGGGTTTTATTTAGTCACAAACATCTTCATCTCTGCTGAATGAACAGCAACTAATTCAGACTTCCTCAGTCTGCACAACCAGCTCCTATTAGCAGTAATTAGAGTGAAGTATGTGCATTGAGGGAAAACAGCTGTAAATGATGAAGAGATGGCAAGCCTGGTCTCAATCCCTCCCTCCCAAAGAGTTGTCTTCACCTTGCAGCTTGAAGTATCTGCCTACAGAATGCCTTCAAAAGGGTTAGAAACTTGCCTTGGAGAGGGAAAAACTTAAAAGAAATGATACATTTGCTGTTGCAGGACATTTGAACTGACTGGCTATGCTAGATCCAACAGAGCCTTTAGAATATGTCATTATAAATAAACAAAAATAACTTAAAAGCCCCTGCACAGCAGAAAATCCATTTTTGGAAGTCATGAAGTAGGATCACAAGGTTGATCTACGTATTGAGACTGCATGACTTCAGAGGTAGTCAGAAACAGGATGGGGACTTAATTGTTTGGGGGACTTCTAGAAGGCACACTACACAGCTGCATTTCAGCTTCTTTACCACCTCTGTAAATGCAGGGTGCACATTTAGGGGTCACGTTTCTCTGAAGGGTGGCAGGGATTTCTTTCCTCAAAACTATTTGAAAGTGGGGCATGTTTGAAATTTTTACTTAGGAAATTTGATTATGACTTGATAATAGCACAGTGGTGTTTATTGATTGTCAATGCAAAATGATGTCCTTGTTTCTCACTTGGAATCAGCCCAAGCCCACAAAATTAGTCAAGGAAAAGTGAGATGAATCCCAAAATATGTTTCGGTTTTGGCCATGGTAGTTGGAGTTCTCAGAAAGCTCTCAATTAGTAACTTTTTTTTAAAGGCAACTCTAGTAAAACACTGCTAACATTTTTATTGTTATCATTAGAACTAGTCAATGTTAGCCAAACAA
>BOSO01010459.1:351513-365574 GCA_018403395.1 Gorsachius goisagi
ACCCCCCTGCAGTGAGCAGGGACACCGTTAACTAGATGTTCTTTAAAATGTGTATTTGCCTGCACAAATACACATTTTAAAGAGCATACCAGTAAATATTCTCATTGGAATTTTTCCCAAATTACTGTTTCTTTTACCAAAATGATTATATAAAAATAGCAGTGTAAGCAAAACTTCCTACCTTTCTACAACAGGATTAGCTTATTTCATGAGGTCTCTCTAAAAAGCTGAAGAAACTTAATTCAAAAGTCAGCTTAACATTAATCAGCTAAAAAAAAAAGTCACAGATGTAGTTTTATTCCAACATAAATTAGGATGAGGATGAGGATGAGAATGATGATAAGGACAAGGATAAGGATAATCCTGTCACCTAAGGTAAGGATAGAAGGATAAATCACCATCTGGACATGCTAACTCAGAATTCATGCTTAGCTTTTGGTTGCTACCATTGCTTCAGACAAATCTCAGCCTTTTTGGAAGTTGGTATCAAAGGATGCACATACATTTGATTTTAACCTTGAAGTGCATTTCACTTTAATGTTGGTTAGCCTTTCCCTGTGGTCTTTGGAGAATGGAGCCTCCACGTGCTCCCTCACCTTGGAGTCCACTAAAAAGACAATCTGACTTAAATAGTTGCTGTATATTACCAGTCAGATTCTTATCCTGTTGAAGTAAGTGGTCGTGTCCATTAACATAAATAGGAACAGGATTTTATCCTAAATCTCTACAATTCTGCACCTTTGCAGGGTTAGCTTCTTCTTGAAACAAACAGAAGGGAGCATAAACAACCATGCTGGACAAGTGCAGCAAAAAGCATGTGAACAGGTTTGAAGGGCACCTTCTTGCTTTGGGTAATCATGTAGAGTACTAGGATGACCTGTAGTAAGCTAACAATAAAGCCTTTTATTGCCATCCATTTCTACCCCAGTAATGGAGGAGGCAATTTATAGACAAAATTCATGTTCCCCTTACACCTGGATAAGAGCACAATGTTATATGACATAATAAGACACAGGCCTGTTTTTTGAAAAAAACCACTGGGTTTGTTCTTTGCTATTGCTCTCTTCTCCCAAGTACTGTAATTGAACAATATTTATTTTTACAAAAGTGCTGTTTCACACACGCTCTTAGAGCTTGAGGATCAATGAGCGATGCTGGAAGGTGAAATTTAGACTGACAGAGGAAAAAAGAGCTTTTGCAGCACGTTCCATTATTTTTAAATAAATGACCTTAATGCATGCGTTAAGCAGGAGCTGGCCTTGAAGAATGGCAATGGTAAAAGCACTGCCAGCTGAACTGGAACATGGGTCCTTTGTTCCAAATATTACGTATTTATTCTGGATCTAAATGAATATAGGATTTTTTTTTCCACGCTTCTAATAATGAAGTGAATGCCTGCCCTCCCCCAGGGAACTGACACTGACCAAGAGGCAAGCGGTTGTCAGACACTGCCTGCAGCAAAGCTTACAGCTGCTCCAGATCAAGCCGCACTGAAGAAAAGACTATTAGGTCTCTGGGGACACAGATAATAGACAAAAATGATAATGTATGTGGACAAAAGTAGAGGACAGTAGTGCTTTCTGGGATTAAGAAGCAGGCAAAAAAAAAAAAAAGGGTTTGTTATACCCCGCAAAATGATTGCTGACTCTCGTTTTAGGATGACCCCTGACCTGAAGGAAAATAATGGATGGCCCATCTGCTTGATACACAGGAATCCTCAGGCACCATTTTGTCCTATTATGTCAAAACTGGTGCTAGAATTATGAATGTGTTACCATTTGTCTTTCTTTTGTTACATGGAACAAAGGTACCAGATACTTAACAAAATTCCGCCTCCCCCCCCCCCCCCTTCCCCTTCCAAGTATCCTTCCCCCTGCATAGGGATGAAATAGAAGCAGGTCTTCCTCATGCAGTCTTACTTCTCACTCTATTTTCATTACAGAGGAAGCCATCCATCTCAGCTCAGGGCAGACATTTCTTCAATGAACTATGGATGGCCTGAGAAGTGCTAATAGGATGCGGAGACTTTCATTACTGCGCTGGTCATCTGAACCTGGGCCAGCTGGGGAGAGGCTGAAGGGCATCATTGTTTGTCAAGCTGTGTGAAATAGATGAGGGAATCTGTCCTGCTCTCCACTTTGTAACACCAACGTTTCCAGCTCTTTCAGCATCTGAACAAATGATTTACGAGAATCTGAACCATTTCCCCCCAGAAGCAGTACTGCTCATGCTGAGGTTGAACCATGTTGCACAGAGAGGTTGTACTGGGGTTCCTATGTTGTGACTCTGTTGTGCTAGAAGGAAAACACGCGATTCCATGCCCATCAACCCTGGAGCTTCCATGAGAAACTGGAACTAAAGCCACAGAGCTGAGTCTTACATCTGGCATTTCATTCACAAATTGGAGTAGGGCCTTCAATTCCCAGTGACTTCACTGATGCTCAAGAGGGTTGTTTAGTTTATCTTTATAGGAATGAAAAGAGGAAGCTAGAAATAAGAAAACACTACTCCTTGGATCATACCAGTCACCACAAGCAGGAAATAGTTCTTTTGTCCAGGTTGTTTTCAGTGTATTTTGTTATTTTTTTCATCTGTTTTGCGAAAGGTCTTTCTCCAGGGCCTGATCCAGGACACAAGGAGGTGGCATCAGTCACAGAAAATAGCACAGTGATCTGCAGTTGCAGGCATAAAGTCACCATGAACATTGCCTGAAGTGTCCCTGTGTTTGTACTTTCTATGCAATCTGTTCCTATTGGTACTGTTGCTGGGAGCATTTATTCTAATTATCTCTTGCATGCAACCTTCATCCTGTCCTTTACCCTGCAGCAAGCCTGGGCAGATAGAAGTAAGTTGGCTCCCAGCTGTGATCCCAAGCCTTGTGAACCTCCTCCTCGTTGCCCAAATGCACCCCCCAGCATCATCCAGTACCTGTGAGATGGCAGTCAAAGATTTCTCTCTAAGAAGAAAAAGAACCGGCATGGATTCAAAAGGCATGGCAGCAAGACATGATCAAATCTGCCAAGAAACACAGAGGATTATTATTTCAATTCCCTTTTTTTGTAACTGGGAACAGACATGCTGCAGAACACGTTTTTGTGATGCATACTGCAAAAATCATCAGCACTGACATAATATCCCTCACTATTAAGGAGCTGTGCTGGCTGTTGATGGGAAAGGGAAGACAGTGTAGGAATGCAGCTCCTGGGCTGAGCTCAGCTAGCATCCATGGTGCTGCTTTGTGCAATGTGAAAACAGGACCTCGTGACTGGCCCAGTGATCCTTGAGGACTGTTTGTAGATGACCTGAGAAAAAGATTGAGAGAGAGAGAGAGAGGGAGAGAGAAGAAAGCACCAAATGGAGAACTTCAGGGAACAGTCCACCATAATTCCCTCTATAAACCTAGGTAAATATGCCAAGCTGTATCTGGGATACAACTCTCTAGGAGAATTTCACTCAGATAAATGTCCCTAGCTATGGTGTCATTGTATATTTACATTTACTTGACATGGGGTGACAGCTGGAGAAATCTGACTCATTTGTAGGAGCTTCAGAACAAAGCCCAGCAATAACACCTTGCATTTACATAACATATTTTCAGGTCTGGAACACAGAATGCACTTAATGATTTCGCAGCATCTTCACTAGGCAGATCCATTTTGCAGGTGTGGGGAAGTTGAGATGGATAGAAGTTAAATAACTTGTCTGAATTCACACAGTTCTGACTCAGAGCTGAGAATATAATTTAGCATAACCAAGGCCTCATCTTCTTTTTAACCACTAACCTACGATCTATTTTAAAATACTTTTTGCTTTTGGATTAAAAGGTACAAACTCGATTCAATTTATGATACATAGCAAACTTGATTTCAGTGCAAACTCCTCAGTGCCATTCAGTTGTTCAGCTGCCTGAGATAAATAAAAAGCTAAAAATATAACTGTCTTTCTGGTGGTTTGTAGGAATATGAATCACAAGTGCTAAGAAAGCGTGACACGCATGCTGACATTTTAATACAACATTTCCCAGTAAATACCAAATCCTGTCCTCCAGATTTGTAAAACCAGAGACAAAAGCGGCAATGGCTTCACAAAGCAACAGTTCTGTTGTAACATCTGCCCTTCCATAGTAGCACTTCTGCTCCCTTCTCTGTTGGGCCATGAAAGGACAGCTTTTCTCCAAGACCCAGCTGGCCCTGGCTTGATACCTTGAAGCACGAGGGTTCGTACTTCTTATCATGTTGTCGTCTCAGGCTGAGCTGCAGACATTGCTCTTTTCAGGAATTTACTAGGCTCTTTCCTTTAGTAGTATCCCATGGCAGTGAACCACACAGGTTAACAGTAAATGGTGGAAAATGGAGTACTTGTACTATTTTGTTATATCTGTTGCCTTTTGTATGGATATTTCTTGTCTTTGTGGTAATCTAAAGGCCAAAGCAGGATGAAACATCTGTTTTTCCAATATCTTTTTGTTATTTTATATACTTATCACATTACCTCTTTTAGTTGTAGCTTTTCCTTTTATAATGTGCCTAGTCCTCCTCATAGCTTTAACCTTTGCATTATCCTGCCATAGACCTTTTCAGCATTTGCTAGGTTCTTTCTGAGACAAAAGTGATGAACAGGGATTATGATATTTACCATAAAGCTCTATTCATGCAATACTGTTCTAAAAACTGCCATTGACTTCAACAGGTAACTGTATTCATTGAAACTGAATTTCCCTGCTTTCATCTTATCTGGTTATTTACTCTGTATTTCATTTTCTAGGGATTGCACAGTCTGCTGTAACTGTCTTTGCTAATTTAAATAATTTGTTAAATTTTTCATTCTGCATTTATTATCCCCATTCTCCAGATGTTTAGCAATGAACTTACAGAGCCAATCTACAGAGCATTACAAATGATCTCTGGATCAAAAATGGTTATTGATTCTTACTCAAATGCTTTGCAACCTTTAGGCAAACATATATTTTGCCTTTCCAAAATAGCAGAAATCTTTGAACTTGGCATGTAGATACCTTAAACATCAGCTAGTTTTCAGGCAGCTCTATCCCATAGTACATAAATGTAAAACCAAGGAAAATTATCAGCGTCTGTATGTGACAGCATGCATCTATTCTTCAATGTGTTCAAGATGCAAGGCTTACTTACGGAAAAGTGAAAACCATTCTCATGTCTTTTAAAATATGATAATTATATTAACAATCTTGGCACAGGGTACTTCCTGAGGATTAGTGGCTGAGTGGGATAAGTGGCCTTCGCCTCAAGTATCAACTCTTCCCACTTCTTCATCAATTCACTGAATCTGTCCTGTGCCTCCTCTGTTGTTGTTAAGTAGTAATGATTCTTTTAAATGTTAATATATAGAACTACTCATTTACAATGTACTAAATTTATGACATGAAGCATGCTCCACTTACTGTTTCTAATAACCTCACCATAAAAGTGATCTTTCCATAATAATAATTTCTATAATGAGAGATAAATGTTGGTGTGGTAAGATAAAGTAGTATGCCTCCCTTTCTCTTTTAACATATAGACTGCAAATAATCAGTATGAGAAAATGGAACAGACATCCTCATCTTTGAGTTACCATTCACTCCGGATTTGTGATCAAATCAATCGACCATGAGTGTAAAACTGGAACGATACAGAGAGGAACAAACCTGGAGTATTCAGGTTCCTCTTTTCTTGTTTTTTTTGTGTTTGGTTTGCTTTTTTTGGAAATTATTTACATTATCCCAAAGAGTTTGCATAATGAAGTCAAATTGCTTTTATGCTCACAAGAAAACACTATCTAGTAAGCAGTCTTATCACAGATAAGAAGAAAACTGATCTCTCTCACCATAAGCAAATTAATGAAAGCAAAGAAAAGTTGTCTTTTATAACCCACTTCTATATCCAGTTCTTCTTGTACCTTTGATGTGAGGTACTGTGATCTAAGGGTTTGTACCTTGTCCTGTGAAACTCAGTGTTCATGGCAGTCACTCTGAAACCCAGGGAGCAGAGGGTGTTCACTGCTGCTACAAGCAGTTGGGCAGTTCTTTGGCACAGCCTGTGATAAGTCATTTCTTTTCTCACCTGTACCTGGCCATGATGCCACCGATAACAAACTGTGTTGAAAACATCCCGGCACAATGATATTTTAGCACAACACACCAGAATGTGTCTTACTGTAGCTGTTGAAAGAATGGTAGTGCTCTCTCTTTGGTTATCATCCACTGAAGACCAAGAAACAGCATTCAGAGGATTGTAATTTATCTCAGCTTAAATGTGTATGTGGTTTCCAGTGGCTCAGCTGATGCATGGTTTTGCATGCACTGCTATGCACATCCCTCCTTGGTGCTCTTCTGGAGGCTGTGCAAGTTTACACCACATTGAACAAGCAGCACCTCTGTATGACACACGCCGTACTGGTTGGCTAATTTGACTATCATGAACTATTTGGCTATGACTATTATAACTATATAATTATATAGTTGTTACTATTTCTTACAGTCTATTTGGTGTTAACCCGAAGTGGCAGCAAGCTGCTCATACTGGAATTTACTGACAACATTTAACTTGGAAGAAAATTGAGAAGAATAGGCCTGGAGCAGTTAGTAGGGCTTTATTGTGCTTATACGTTTAAGATAAGATAGAAGTTTCTAGTCTGTTTCCTGTCAGACTTAACTGGTGAAAGCTGTCAGAACTCATTAAGTTTCTTTTTCTTGTATTTAAGACAGAGGTAGAGGCATCCAGAATTTCATAAATGTGTTTCATCTAATCATTCCAGCTGTTTATTTCCGCAGCTAGTGTGCACGCCTTACCTTCATGGCTTCTGCTAAGACGTGTACGTTTGAATATTCTGAATTACACATCACTTATTACATCACACCGACAGCTAGGTTTGTCCAACCCAGTATTTGCCAACACAGTCATCTGAAGTCCTTTCAACAAAGATGCACTGCAGATGCAGGCAGGTGCAGCTGCTCTTCAGCTGCTGAGAATAAGGATGTTGGACAGGCATCAGGTGGGGAACGGCACATTAACGCGCGCTGTCTTCTGTCTTTAACAAAGCAAAGCCTGTTGTGGCAGGCAGGAAGGGAACAAAATATTTCTGCTTTGTCCAATCCATTTACACATTGTGCCATGACAATGTCAGGGAAGTAGTGGGATAAAGCAGATATTTTTGTAATGGAGGGAAGCTGGCCCGAGCAGGCTGGTTATCTAATCCAATTTTTTACTATGTTCATGTCCTACAGTTCATTTGATCGGATGACACTGCACTGACTGGTACTGTAGCAGTTTTTAATGGTACCTTGCAGGAGATTTTTGATTTTCCAAGCTGAAAGCTTATCATCTAGTATAATTTCAGAACTTGCTGCTCCCTTTGTGAATACACTGCCAATTTCTCCTCATGTATTTTTTACATGCTCTTAAGAAAAAAAGCGTATGGAGTTATGTTCTTCCAGGAATAGATCCAGAGGCCATATCAGCACGTCCTTAATTGTCCCTCTCCACATTGGTTCTTAAGAGGCCTTAAAGGATATGTCTTAATCATATGATTCCCTAGACGTTGGAGAAATGCAGGATTTGGTCACTGCTTTTAAAGTGAGTTGTGGGGATGTGTTGCTGAGCAGTCCCCATCTGAAGTCCCATGTTAGCTCCATTCAGACTTCCAAAAAAAGGCAGTGCCTTCAGAGTGACCACCCATCTTTTCAAAAACATCACCAGCTCTTAAGGGCCAGTAAAATCTACAGCTGACATCTGGTCTCCCCTTCAGAAGTCTTTTTCCTAAATAAGCTGCATAGTTTTAATGTATTTCTCATTTATAAGAATCTCACATTTCTGCCATTTCTAAGTGTGTTCTCAACCTTAAACCGCTGCCTGCCATTTGATTTGAAGATTTCTCAGTTCTACCAAAAATTGTCCTGGAGTTCATCAGTCAGGCTGGTAGAAAAAGTGGTACAAAAAGAGCAGCTGAGTCAGACCTACCTATGGGCTATGTTTAGCTGCTGTACCAGGTGCTATAGCAATAAAGTAAAAGAATCCTGAGGCAAGATTCCAGCTTTGTTGACACATAACAAAAAGCTTGTTTGGTAAATACAGGTAAGAGATTCAAATATACATAAGTGCAAGCAAACTGTTGTCAGTAAGAAGAGACACTGCTGAGCTGAATAGCTGCTTTCTGTAATAACCTGCACAGCTCTTCCCTAATTTTTCATCCCCTTTCCTGTGTAGAACAGGAAGGCGTATGTTATTGTTAAAGGTGTTTTTATTCTTCACTATACTTTCCTCAAGGCCAGACAGAAATCATAGATCTATTCAAAGAGATGTCTCCTAGACACATGGACAGGTAACAAAGCATCACATTATAAGAGGAATCCTCATTCTCATGTGTAAAGTTTTAGTCAAGATGTAGCATGGCTTTAAATCAGTGCCCTGAGATACTCAACACAGGGCCTTTACCAACCAACAAATCTCTTCTGAAAAAAACCCAAACACCAAACAAATAGAAATTTATCTTTTTTTTTTTTTTCCAGAAAAAGAGAGAAATTTCTAGGATTTTTTTACTGTGGTCTTTTAAAACTTCTTTGAAAGTTTTAAATTATATATTGCTGTATATTGCTTCAAATGAACTCCATTGCTTTGCATGGAGATAATGTTATGCTAACCAGGTTATAGATGCTGAAATCTTCAAACCCCTTTTAAATATGAGGGTTGGACTAATAATCCTTCCATCTTTTGTAGTGCTGCATTCTTTGAGTTGTTTAATCATTAGTGTGTTCGGGAAGATCCTTGCCCATTTCCTCTTTAATTTACATTATCGGGGCTTCTTTAGCAGATTTCTCGTCCTTCTTTATCACAGACATGTCCTTTATCCAGCATATCACATGGGGTGGAAACATGCTCCTGCTTTGTTCCTCATGCAGAAGAGAAACAGCTATCAAGCATTTCACATCTTTCTGAATCAGTATTTATGATTCACTGAGTGCAAGAAATAAGGTAGAAACTAAATGTGCTTGACTGAAAAGAACGCAGCCTACATTTGGGAAATCCAGTGATAATATTCGTTGTAAATGTCTATTATATAAGATTTTTAGTAGTTTCTCACTCCTAGCAACAGTCTTACTGTATAGTCTGAAGTGCCCAATATGACACAGCATTTCTGCAATAGCACTTTTTTCTTCTACTCTTTCCCTCCCACAGCTGCATCACTTGCTGTTTGGTATTCAGTGCTGGCTTTATATTCAGAGTTGCCAGAACCCAGAGTTTGAGAATGATTACCACTAGCCCCTCAGAGTGGTTTGCCTGGTATTCTCCAAAGCAATGCTATCTCCTCCTGAAAGAGAAGTTGTCAGCTTGATTGCTGACTTCAGAGTCTCTCGTCAGGTTCTTCAGCCACGTTGATGAGGTCCCACACCTTCAGCAAAAGCCATCTCAGCATTATTAAAATGTATAACAAAGTTTTCAGAAAGAAAATGTTGTGGAGGGTTCTACCCAGGGTTTTTACATGAGAAATACTGTATGGGAACACTTCCACTTTTTTTCCTCTTACAATTTTTCCCATGCTCCAAAACTCAGCCATATGAGTCTGCAGTAAGCCCTCATCAAAAGTAAAATCTGCAGTTCTCTGACTCCATTTGACCCCAAAAGAATAAGCAGCATTATGTTATTTCTTTTACTTTACACTTAATGGAGCATTTGAGCAAAACACAGCAATGACAAATTGGCAAAGTATGCCTTGAGTGTCCTATGACAGAAATACAAGTGACACTTGGCCAAAGCAGTCTTTTCTCTTTACCTACCAAGAGATGTCAATCAAGATGTCTTGCTCCCTGTCAGACCGTCCATCTACTGGAAATACTTAAGAAGATTTGGATTACTCTTTTCCCTGTGTTAACAGCGTCAACAATGAGCTCTTTATCTAAGGGTCAACAGGTCACTAGCCCGTCAGCTTGGATTACTCATTGTTTCATGCCAGGGTCCCATTTCCCTGATCAGCAGCACACCATGCTGGCTAGATTTGTCCTGGGATCTGTTCTGGAGGGGAACAGCTGGATATCTCTCAAACAAAATCCACAAGTGGTTTGATGCTTAGATAATCAAAGGCAGTTCCAGTAGGTGTTATGGCCAGGGCTATGCCTGCCTCTCTACCTAGCTCAGGCTTCCAGCAGATACCCAGTATGATGGAACTTTTAATGTGTCGTAATATTGTAGCCTGCTACGTGCAGCCCACCCTCTCAGCAGTCTGCTGGAAAGGTATAAAAGTACTGCAGCTGTCTCATTTTCTGAGCATATTTAAAAAGAAATGATAAATCTTTTTTAAAAGTTAAAAAAACCCCAACCAAACAAATAACACTGACGTGTCCAGTACAAAAAAGAGGCTTGACATGTCCTGGAGGAAAACTCAGACTTTTGCAGTAGAAGGACTTAAGCAAACCCAGAAATGAAGGACTGGAAGAATTTCCCTGTTTACCCAAGGAGAGCAGCAGTATGGCTTCATGGTAAGAAGTCTGAGGCTCAAACCAGGCTGCATAGCTCAAAATTAGAAAGACGAAAAGCAAGTCGTGATGAAAACCAACTCAAAGCAGGCAAGTAGGGTCTGTGTTTTAGAGGGGCTGTGAGTGACTACACACAGATGCGTGGACACAAATGCCTACAGGACAGTAATTGAGCCAGGGCACTGTGGAGAACGGAGTAAGCACAGATAGCCACGTAAGTGAGTAACTGTGAGACAGTTGACCGAGAGAATAAAATCACTCTCTGTAGCTTATCACTTCATGTCCTCTTGCTAGGTAGATGAGTGGAGAACAATTTGTTAAGACTTTGGCACCATCTCCCACAGCATACATCTTTGGAAGATGAAGCATTATGGGTTGGAAGGAAGGGATTATTGGATGGACTGTTGGTGAGTAAAAAATTGGCTGGATCACCAGACTCAAAGAATAGTGGTCAAAAGCTCAATGTCAAGATGAAGACCAAAAAGTAACCAGAGTAAACTAGCAACTGATACTGAGGCCTATATGATCATCTGCATCAAAGACTTGAATGATGATATAAAGTGTACTCTCAGCCAATCTGTTGATGACATTAGATTAGGTACAGTGGCTGACATGATAAATAGCAGTATTCAGTCCAGGGGGACCTGAGAAATTTGAGTATTGTGCCAACTGCAACCATAAATGACCACAAATTCCAGCTTGGGAGGTTGAGTTTAAGAGAAGTCTATAGGAAGGTAATACACCAGGTTGTACAAAGACACTTCATTCATATAGAATCATAGAATCATTTGGTTGGAAAAGACCTCTAAGATCATCAAGTCCAACTGTCAACCCAACACTACCATGCCTACTAAACCATTTCCCAAAGTGCCATGTCTGCACATTTTTTGAACACCTCCAGGGATGGTGACTCCACCACCCCTCTGGGAAGCCTCTTCCAATGGTTGACCACTCTTCCAGTGAAGACATTTTTCCTAATTTATAGTCAAAACCTCCTCTGGTGCAACTTGAGGTCATTTCCCCTCGTCCTATCGTCTGTTACCACGGAGAAGAGACCAACACCCACCTCACTACAACCTTCTTTCAGGTAGTTGTAGAGGGCAATAAGGTCTCCCCTCAGCCCAGCCTCCTCTTCTCCAGACTAAACAACCCCAGCTCCCTCAGCTGCTCCTCATAACACTTGTAGTCCAGACCCTTCAGCAGCTTTGTTCTCTCCTCTGGACATGTTCCAGCAATGCAACGACTTTCTTGTAGTGAGGGTCCCAAAACTGAATAGAGTATTTGAGGTGAGGCCTCACCAGTGCAGAGTACAGGGGCACGATCACTTCCCTGCTGGCCACATTATTCCTTGTACAAACCAGCATGGGGTTGGCCTTCTTGGCCACCTGGGCACACTGCTGGCTTATATTCATATGACTGTCAACCAGTACCCCAATGTCTTTTTTTGCCAGGCAGCTTTCCAGCTGCTCTTCCCCAAACCTGCAGTGTTGCATGGAGTTGTTGTGACCCAAGTGCAGGACCTGGAACTTGGCCTTGTTGAACCTCATACTTGGCCCATCGATCCAACCTGTCCAGGTCCCTCTGCAGAGTCTTCCTACCCTCGAGCAGAACAACACACCCACCTGATTTGGTTTAATCTGCAAACTTACTGAAGGTGCACTCACTCCCCTCATCCAGATCATTGATAAAGATATTAAACAAGAATGGCCCCAGCACTGGGCCCTGGGGAACACCACTTGTAACCGGCCACCAACTGGATTTAACTCCATTGACCACAACTCTTTGGGCTCGGCCATCCAGCCAGTTTTTTTACCCAGCAAAGTGTTTACCTGCCTAAGCCATGAGCCACCAGCTTCTCTAGGAGAATACTGTGGGAGACAGTGTCAAAGGCTTTACTAAAGTCCATGTAGACAACATCCAGAGCCTTTCCCTCGTCCACTAGGCGGCTCACCTGGTCATAGCAGGAGATCAGGCTGGTCAGGCAGGACCTGCCTTTCATGAACCCATGCTGGCTGGGCCTGATTCCCTGATTGTCCTGCACATGACTGGGGGGTACACTCAAGATGAACCACTCCATAATCTTTCCCAGTACAGAGGTCAGGCTGACAGGCCTGTAGGACCCTGGATCTTCCCTCCGGCCTTTCTTGTAGATGGGCATCACATTGGCAAGCCTCAAGTCATCTGGGACCTCCTCTGTTAACCAGGACGGCTGATAAATATTGGAGAGTGGCTTGACAATCTTCTCTGCCAGCTCCCTCAGTACGCTTGGGTGGATCCCTTCTGGCCCAAAGACTTGGGGGTCTTCCTTCTTGAAGGTTTTCAAAACTGAGATAGACAAAGCCACAGCTGACTCGACCTGATCTTAGCAATGGTGCCATTTTGAACAGGAGACTGGACTAGACATCTCCAGAAGTCCTTCCCAAGCAATGCTTTTGTGTGTCTTTGATACTCTGCTGCATTGCTGTTCTCATGAATCAGCCACAGAGCCTTAGGTAGTGACATCTGGGATGCTTTGGGACATGTTTAGACCCATGAAGTGTCTTTTAGCCACCTATTCACTGTAAAAAGAACATGAGTTTACGCTTTCCAGATGTCAGGGAGCAGCAAGGGCAAGCTGCTCTGTAAGGGAAGGGGAGCCAGGAGCAGAGAGGGCTGGCAGGGCAGGCAGGGCCTGTGACCTCCCCAGCAAGAAGTCAGGAAGTTTAGACAGCCAGGGTCAGGATCAGGTCCAGAGAGACAGATCAGGGTCAGCCTGCAAGTCCATCGCGATCAGGCTGGCCCAGGGTCAAGCCAAGAAGCCAGGTCAGTCGGTGAGGATCAGGGTCAGGACCAGGGAGGTATTTAGACTGGATGCACAGCTCCCAAGGGAAGGTTTGGAGGGCAGGATATTACTTCTAGCTTCTTCACAGTAGTTCTTATTAGTGAAGGAGCTGACTTTGGACTCAGTCATTTAGACTGCTTAACTTGGTCAAATAGGCTCCCACAAGTGGGGGGGAGTGCACTCAGGACCCTGACACCAGGGGATTCCTATGCAGATATCGACATCCCAGAGCCTAAAGCTGGAGATGAGAGCTCCTCTGGCTTTTCAATACATCATATATTATTATTTAAAACTTATTATTATTATTATTTTAAACATACTTGGCTTTCTATACATGCTTAACATAAATAACACATTGTCATGGTTTAACCCCAGCTGGCAACTAAGCACCATGCAGCTGCTCACTCACTCTCCCCCACCCCCTGGTGGAATGGGGGAGAGAATCGGAAAAAAAAAAGTAAAACCTGTGGGTTGAGAAAAAGACAGTTTAATAGAACAGCAGAGGAAGTGAAAATAGTAATAATAACAACAAAGATAATAAATAATGATAAAAGAATATACAAAGCAAGAGATGCACAATGCAATTGCTCACCACATGCCGACTGACACCCTGCCAGTTCCTGAGCAGCAATTGCCACCCCCCGGCCAACTTCCACCAGTTTATATATTGAATATAACCTAGTCCTATGATCTGGAATAGCCCTTTGGCCAGTTGGGGTCAGCTGCCCTGGCTGTGCCCCCTCCCAGCTCCTTGTGC
>BOSO01010459.1:365637-376904 GCA_018403395.1 Gorsachius goisagi
GTGTTATCAGCATTCTTCTGGTACTGAATCCAAACCACAGCACTATGCCAGCTACTAGGAAGAAAATTAACTCTGTCCCAGCTGAAACTAGGACACACAGTGAAGAAATAGGTGTCAGGCTGCTTTAATGCAACAGCCTCCCCTCTCCTTTTTTACATATTTTTTTTAGGGTGTCCTGTCCTGGGAGTGTCACAGCATCCAGCAGCTGGCATTCATGGGGGTGCAATCCTGCAGGTCTCCAAGCAGAGTGAGGAAAGACAACAAGAGGGAGCTGAAACTCAGTGACACACAGCCGTGTCACTGCCCCTTACTGAAAGAGGCTGACGAGATCTAGAGGAAAGGCTGTGTCTTGTAGAACATGGAATATGAGCAATGCCTCAAAACTGGAAGTAGGGAATAAAACCAGCCATCCTAGCTGCATCCACAACAAGAAGGCAATCCAAAAGCAGTGATTATCTGAGGAACTGGTGCTGTTTGTTGTTTTAGAGCATTCAGACTTCTGATTAACACATGTTCAATTGGCCAGCGGTTGCTGGCTTTGTGTATTTGTGGTCATGGATAATTACACCATGTGATGAGATAAAATATTCCCACAGAGTACAACTGTATTGATCCGCAACCTACTTCTAAACATCACGAAAATATCTTTCAAGGAGCATCAATGAGAAGCCTTGTTCTGGAGGAAATTGGGTTTGATTTGGCAGCGTTAAAAGTGTTTGAAAATCACTCACCGAGCAGTTACAGTGTTGGCTGTGCTCATCTTGTTGAGGTTGAAATTTGTTCACCTAAGGAATGATGTATTGTGCCTGTATGCATAGCTGGATATTAGTCAGTGGGGCATAGGGGTATATAAGTCAAAGGATGACTGTTTTCCTGCAGAATTGCTATCATTTTCTCAGGACCATATTCCTCCTACTAGAGGCATGGCACTGTCTGCCAGGGCCAGTAATTCAAGGAAACAACCCCCTTATGGGTATGTGGGCTTGTGGGGAAAAGCTAATTTAGGAAAGAGCACTGTTTTGTCAAGAAACAACCTCGTCTTGACTACATAAAGAACTGACTATATGCAATGGAGCCTTTCATTTCAGTTTATAATTCTTGCTGCTTCGTGTATCTGGCCCTTATCCATTGCCCACCCAAGGCAAGCTCTATAGACTCAAACTAGCGTTCATTGCTGTCCTCTCGGTGGAGGTTCAGCTTGACAGCATTAGTGTGAGGCACCTTCTTCTGTGCTGCCAGGTGAGCGGGGATGATGTAAGGCAGCAGAAAGTTGTCAGATCCCATAGCTAAGTACAACTCAGATTTCAAAGCCAGAAAAATAAACTCCTGAATGGCTGTCATGCTTCAAGGCTGAGAAATTCTCATTCCCATTCAAAGCATTAGAAAAGATCTTGGCTCTGTCTCAAACCTTTGTTCTGTGGTGTCGCTTATGACTATTGCAAGACACTATGGCATTTGCTTGAGAAAAACAGTTCTTTAACATTTAAAACACTGGCTTTCAGAAAAGTTAAATATAATTGAATTTGTAGCCTATTTGGCAAATTAATATTCTGTTTTTTCTTTTACACCTTCTTTTGATGATTCAGAAATCCGTTACCCATATTAAAGAATGAGCACCTACCTATAATATCTCCACTCTCTAAACTAGTATTACTATCCTCAGACTATGGAGCAGAAAATTTATGGCAATCAGAGTAATGATTTTGTTCCCTATCATTTAGCAGATATGTGAGATAAATGAGAATAAGTCACAGACCTCCTTAGTCCCAGGACTGGGGTGGCAGTATGGCAGGGTTCTCCTTTTACTACTAGAAGTAGTAACACCAGGCACTGAATTAACAGAAACTACACCGAGGACTCATGCGCTCCATACGGCGATGGCAAGGTAACAGGCTATTGGAATAACCAGCCATTCGTGTGTTCTCACAGTGCTTCATCTGTGAAGTGTTGCTCTTCCACTGAGTTTCAAAGTCAGAGGAAGCAAGCTAAATTAGCAGTGAGTATATTCATATCCCATATGCTAGGGTTTCTCTGCTGAGAGGTGGCAACTTTATATGTTCATGGCATATGTTCAGTCATCCCCTTGAGCCTTGAATATAAACCAGGGATTTAATTTTGTTGCTTCAAATGTGTCACACCAGTGGGTTCCCCCAGCACTTTCCAAACGGGTACGTAGTAGTTGTTGTACGTAACATGTTCTCATGCCCTGTGGTGATATGCCTGCTCTAAGTATCTGAATACCAAGAACAGCAGAGAGAAAATGTTGATTCTGGGTTAGACTTTGCAAACCTCAGGCACACCGGTGCACGTTTGAAAAGGTTTTGGTGGATTTTAATGAGACCACGCTTATCTCATCCCATCCTTCTCCAGAAATGCTTGCTCGCTCTGCCCCCCTCTGGAAGCCACAGGATGACACACGGAGAAGGGAGGAATCTGCGGTTCCCTGCTCTCTGTCCTGCCAAGGCAGCTACAAGAGTTTCTGAGGCCAGGCAGATGTTCGGATGCCTCCGTAGCTCCAGCAGCCTGACCAAAGCGCCGCAGGCCTTTGATGTTACTGTCCATCATTAAAAAAAGCGATGGCAAAAATGTGCTGGAAGTAACAGCGGAGGGAAGCACTGTATATCGCTTGGAGGTGGCGAATGATGGTAATCCATGCTTTTTGTAAGAAATAAAGCACGAGGTGTATGACTTGGCAAAAAACTAAGGTGCGACTTTGCAAATAAAATCAAAGCAAGTAGTGAAAAATCTCTTGTTGTACAAATAAATAAGGAAATTCATCCACTGTGTAGGAAGGATGGGCTAAATACGAAACACAATAATGATATGGCTCAAGATCCAAACTAATATTTTGCCTCATTTCTCAGTAAGAAAGATGATGTTGATGGGATGGAAGCAAAGGCTAAATGCCTAATGGAAGTGAATGCACAAAGACAGAAATTACCATGTCTGGGGTGTAAGAATACTCAATATGCTCTTTTGAGAAACAAGGTAATTTACACACTGCAGTCTGAAAAATATTCTGAATTTTGAATGATGCATGGAGGAGTACTACCTGACCAGAGAACAGCAAGCACACTACCCATATATATGAAAGGGGGAGGAAAAGAATCCAGAATCAAGAATTTAATCTGAACTGGATGTGAGATTAACATGTATTTTGAAGTGGTGAAAAGCAGGAAATTAAATAGAAACCAGGATAAACTATAATATTCATTTAACAGTGTTAGATCAGTCAGGTGATTATTATACTTTTGGATACCAAAGGGTGACTAAATCTTCATAAAATACAAAAAAAACCCCAGCAAACCCAAAGCTAAATCTCATTTATCTGTATTGTAGCTAACTACTGACACTTTATAGGAAATTATTATTTATAGAGGTTATATGAAGAAAGTAGCAAGAATGATGAGTTCAGTAGCAGCAAAAGAAGAGAAACAATAATTGGTCTGGAAAGAACTGCCATTAGTGGAAATCCTTAAACATTTGGGATTGATTTTTTAACGTCTTCATTATGACTCTGGGATAAGAAGTTGGAATGTACTAATGAAGTTTGGTGATGGCACAAAGCTCAATAGAGAGGCAGCCTAATATCGTACAGGAAAAACGAAATGACCTTGAGAGTAGAGTATTAGGAATGGGATGAAATTTAATTGCATAATGTGTAAAGTCATGCACTTAACGAGCTTATAACATGAACTTCTGCAAATTGGGAGTTTCAGATGAAAATGACAGAGAAGGAGGGAGACCCTGGGGCACTTGCTGATTACAGGAGGTTTGTGAGCCACCAGTACAGTGCGGTCGTGAAAAAAGCAAGTGCCACGACTGGAAAGTACCTTTCCTGGTATAGCCGGGATGTGTTTGTGTCACTGTGCGAGACACTGATCAGAAATGCTGTGAAATATCACTTATTTCCCCTATTTGAAAAGGACAGTTTCAGGTGGGAATAGATGTCAAAATAGCTACTGGGATTTTCATACAGCTGGAGACAGGAATTTTCCTCCGTGTGAATGCAAGGCCAATACAGCCACCCAAATGTCCCTATCTTGCCCATGGGCCTGGACCGGTTCCTTGCCCAGTGCCATGCCCTATCTGGTGGATTCACCAGCCCCAGAGAATGCGAGCCCATCGTGCAACAGAGGGGTGTCCTCCCAGAGTTAGTTTTCTTGGCCTAAAAAAGTAAAATTAGCTAGAAACTTGATCACTCTCTATAAATAAACACTGGGGTTTGTAGCTGTCCTGTCCCCCAGAAGGGCAATGTTAAGTTGAAAAAAACCAAACAGGGAGAAAATCAAATAAACTTAGGCTGAAAATAAAGAGAGCTTTGTAACCAACAGAAAAGAAGGATTTAGCTGTGCAATTATGGAGGAAAATAAACTTGCTTTAAGATGGAGCTCAAATTCTTTAGCACCTTCTATTCACATTCTTTCCCCAAATGGACCCAGAAAAAGCCCTCAGTCTCTGACTGGTTCTGTAACAGCAAAGCACCAACTTTTTGCTTTGAATCTTGTTAGCTAATGTGCTAATTTTTAATAAGCTATCTCATCAATTCTTTATGGAAAAAATACATATTCAGTTCAAGTTTTGGGTGTCAGTGATTTTTTTTAAAGAAAACTTGTCACAGAACTTTCATTGTAGAAAATAAAATGAAATTACTGGAGTTGTTTAGTAGTTTCTGCTTCCTTTACGGTGATCTGCTGGTGTATTTGGTGAACAACTGTCTGTAGGAAGACAAGTCAGCAGACTGAACTGGGCATTCAGAAATGCAGCGTGTAGAAATATTTTCCCCCAAGTCTTTTCACACTAAAGGTGGTGCAAAAGAGGCAAAATAATTTTTCTACTAACTGCTGTCAACTATTGATGCATTCATCACTAGGACACCAATTATACTGACAAATGTTCTTCATGAGGTCTGTTTTGGGCACATATATTTCACCAGTTGTCTCCCTCTCTGTGGCTTAGAGCAGAGTCATTTCTTCCTTCTGATCCTGCTAGAGACAAGTTACTGGCTGGCAATTTGTAACTCTTTGCTAGCAAAGTCTCTCTATCTAAAGTCCCTGAGCACTTCTTTCTGAAAGCATTTAATTTTTTTTTTTTTTAATGTTTTCCAGCTCTCACAGTCACATGTGATTATGGAGATTAGTCTGGAATTCAAGGAGGTGTTTTTTTTTTTAAACTATATTTCGAGTCCTACACGCTCTGCTGTTTTTCCCACTATTTTGCATTTGTCTATAGCTTTTCAGAGATGCTGAGAAGCACACAGTTTTCAGCAACGTCTAGGACAAGAAGATACTTGCCATCTCTTCACATTATACTGCTGTTCCACAGGAAAAAAATACAGGCAAGAGGAGAGAGACTGCAACTTTGTCGCACAGAAGTGCCCGCGTTGAGCCACTCCATCATCTGGTTATTCACCCATGCAGACTACCTCCTGAAGGGTGCTGCAGGTCTGTGGCACTTAACGCTCAACAGCAGGACTCGGCCAGCTTCTGGTCTGCAACAAGATATCCAATATATGGAGAGAGGCGATTCGATTTAATGAGTTTCTAGACTTTTGTCCAATGCAGACGTAGTGTGCGCTACTTCATAGGAAGAGTGACAGACCAATAATCTAACCTCAGCATTAGTGTGGAGCAAACTGCTGCGAGCTTCCATGGTATTGATCACCAGTCCTGTGTTGGGAAGAGCCAGACACAGTCCCCTCTAGAAAATCACAGCCCAGAGTTAAATCTTGACCCTTTACTGAGGGGAAGCAATTGTGCCCAGTTAGTTAGGCAGTAATTGAGCTTGAACACCTGGTTAAAGAGTTTCTATGACTTTATGCCTCTCCAGAGATGATCTGGCAGCCGTGATAGACTCCAACAATACCTGACAGAGAGGGCTTGCTGCCAGAATCAGGTCTCCTTTCTAGCACTTTTGCAAACAGTTACCGAAACCGCCTTTCATGTGTACGCTTAGGAAAAAGTAGGTATTTGCAGTAGTATATGTTAGACTTGAAAGAGTGACAAGGGAATACATTTTCTCTCTCTCTTGCACATACACACACACGCACATGCACACAGACATGTCCCAAAGCCATTAAAATTTCAGCCAAAGGGGGGAGATTTCTCAGGATGTGTGAAGTGACAGTTCTTGGCACTTCTCCAGCCAGCCCTCCTGCAGGTCCCTGCTGCATGAGAACAAGCTGATTAGCAGTTTTCTGTACCGTGAAGCTAGGGGAACTTAAGGGAAGGGCTCGTTCCTTTTATCCTACAGCTGCAGAGAGGGGTAATCGCCGCAGACAAGGTAATGAGAATTTTCCAACAGTCTCACCTTCCCCTTCCCAACTGTTTTTCTCACTCTTCCTCTGCCCCTCCCCTCTCCATCTTCAATGTACTTGCTCATTAATGATTACAAAGAAACCTAGGTGGTGCAAAGCTGCTGCTGAACAGACTCCGTTTGCCTCGGGATCGGTCACTGCATCTGCTTGTGAGGCTGCCAGTCAGGACTGCAGATGATTTAAGAGGTTTTCTTATTGGCAATTTAGTTAAACCTGCTGTGCACAGCTAGGTCTTGGGAGAAGGAAGATGAATGCACATTTTAATGACTGAATCAGCATATATTGGGAATCAGGATGGCAGCATCCCTAGGGGCTCACCAGCTATGACAAGCGAAAAGCCTCCCGCCTGTTAAAAAGTACATGATTGCTGTATGCCCCTCTGCTTGATATCTATTCTAGATGGATTGTGCTGGGGCTCCCCAATGACATTAAAGCATACCCAGTGTTTGCAAGATGATGTTGATGCTGTTTAGACCCTGATTCCAGTGCTGCATCCCAGGAGGGATCAAACTGTACTGCGGAGTGGCTTCGGCAGATTGTTGCATCCTTTCCGTTCCTCTCTGAAGTGGTGATGTAAAACGTCAGACTGCTGACAGGTGTAATAGCTGTTTTATATACACACACTTACCCCCGTGCTGGCTAGTGCAAATTAGCACACCTCCACCAGAGTCAGTGGAGTTATGTTGATTTATATCTGCTGAGGACTGCAGCCCTAGTCCTCGCCTCTGTTTTTGTATATGTATGCATATACACACATATACTTCAGTTTGCCACAGACAGACTTCAGCTATCCTGAATAAGATTGTGCCCGCCATCTGTTTTTATTTCCAACAAAAATCTCTGCAGTTATTCAGTCACAAATGTGAAATTATTCTATATCCTCAGTGACATTCAGATAATTGAATTTATATTGCACATATGCTTGTTTACACATAGATGAGCTCACAGTCATTATTACTGATGCTGATTTATGTTATTCCCATACAAAGCTGCATACATTTATGTGCATCATTCATTTAAAAATATTTCACAAATAAATCATCACATAACAAACTAAGTAACCAGATGAGTATCCTATTATTCCCCTCATCTCTAACTATTCTGGTCAAACTACCAACCTTCAAATCCTGTTTTATCACTTCAGAAGTCATATTCTTGCACTTTGAGCTCAACAGTTAAAGCTATTTTGAACAGATGTATAACAGCAAGTTGCAATTGGAAAATATACAACAGACTTTGGGAAGGTGAGGAACCCTTAATTTAACACACAGGAGAATTAACAGTAAACAGCATACATATTTCAACCTTTTAACAAATCATATCTGCGATCGGTATGTTAGAATTCAGACTGAAGTGTTTGCTGATGTACAAGCTGGTCCCAATGTAGTAAGGCACCAGAAAGCAGCCAGGTTTTTCCCAAGAGGACTTTTCTGAATTAGTTCTGTAACAGGCATCCTAAACATTTTTGTGGACTCGTCTACTTTCTGGACTACTTGCCTCCCCATGAACATTTCTGTCATGCCTGCCTACCTTAGATTGTCTTACTCGTGGATCAAGACGAACATCAGCTCTGATCTTCACTTCCTTAGGCAGTAAGGCTAGGTTTTGCTATGCTGTTCTTTAAAGGTTATACCATTTAGGTACCAGCTATGCAAAACATGACATCTCATACTTTATTTCCCTCTGCAAAAGGACACTTAATGGTTTAGCAAGACAGTTCCATCATTGTTTAGACAGTGTAGCACTGACTTGGTAATTGAACTCAACAGGAGCAGGTCCCCAGGTGATGTAAATCACAGGTATCTCACTTAAGTCAGCACAGTCAGTGTTGCCAAGTTAAACTGACTAAAGACATGAGACCAAATCTGCACCTGACTTATACAGCACATCTGGGCCTAAAGTCAAAGTGTCCAACACCCAAATGACTAGGCCATCAGAGAGACATTTGCAGTTTTTTAAATGCTGATTGATCTTTGCTACCAAGCTACTCAGCCTGGATCTACAGCAGGAACTTTAAAATCCCAAAATAAGCCAGGTATGGGATTTAGACCGGTTCAGAGTTAAGCAAGAGCTCAGAAGGGAAATCTGTATTGCAGTTCTGAGAGCTTGACTTTACCTGACTTCTGCTGCTGGCATCCAGCTCTGTGCTGGATCTCCCAGACAGCTCCTGGATTTCCCACAGAGTCAGGGACATTTCAAGTTCACCCCTCTACATGCTTCAGGCCAAAACTTTACTCATGTCCCAGTTATACACTATTCTGAGAGTGGCAGAAGAGGCAATTGCATGTGAACTCAGCAAAAGAGTGAATTGTCTTCATCAAGAGTAAAAATGGCAAAACCTGGACCCTTCGCATTAAATAAATCATATGAACAATCCATTTGCATATGTTCTGCATTCTTGGGTATAAATTTTTAAATATTTTAAAGGTTCAGGAAACCTGGGATAATTTATAACATGAATCCCTCTGAACTGTGATCTAAGAATTACTTCTCCCTTAAGAATAATGATTTATTGGGTCTAAGCAGTTTTAGCATTATTATTTTTTAATCTACTGGGGTTTTCCATGCAGTTACTTTCAAAGGAAATAAAACCAGATGGTAATTGTAGATTAGGGAAAAAGAATGAGCTCCCAATTAATTATTAAAATTAACTGTTAATTTTAGAAACTTGCAGTAAATTGTACGTAAAAGAAAATTTAAAGATACAAGGACATCCTATATGATATTATTTCTCAAATTCCCTATTTACAAGCTGTAAAGGACTTTTTAAATACTGGAGAAATCATACTGAAAAAGTGAATGACACAAAGTATATACTCAATTACATCAAAGATCTGTTCCCCTCCTTACATATGCATACCATTCACAAACATTAACCCTGTAAGGTGCTGAATATCAGTATGGTTTTGTGCAGTGTAAATATGTATCTGTGTTTCAGTCTGCAAGCAGAGTGAGAGCAGTTTTGGAATTTTCTGAGGATTAAAAAAAATCCATTCCTTAATGTGATGAATGAAAATATTTCAATGGGTTTGGGCTTTGCATGCATGAGAAAGTATTATCAGAGCTGCAAAAATGTGTAAACTAGCTCCTAGCTTCATGGCACTTTTGGGGAGTCAAAAATACAGCAAGAGGCTGTGTGTTTAATGTCGCTGAGTGAAGACAAAATGTTTTGTTGCAAACAGAGAAGGTCCAGCAGAAATTATTTATTGTACCTAGGCCATGGAGGCGTTCTGCCCTTCCATGGCTTCCTTTTTATGTACATTTTCCTTTTCATGTACATGGATCCTTTCTACTCGTGCTGAAAATACACATTCTCTTTTCAGATTGGTTATTTTATTGCTCTTCATTAAAACACAGAATCAATATATGTGATGACAGGGAAAGCCAGGTTAGAATAAATTTAATATCAAAATTCTGTTTTACTTTCAGAAAAGGCTGCATGAAATATCCTCCCCCTTCCAAACCAATTTGTTCCCATCATATGGTCACTCAGTTCTAACACCTTCAGTGACAAACTGATTACTGGCACATTTTTCTCCCCTTAGCTCTGCATATTCAATAATCCAAAAGAGACAAGTATGCAGCTCCTGCCTATGCACATCAGTAGGGGAATTCCTAATGTCCCAGACATACCTTTATAAAACTGAAGGGTTTATACCTTCAACGTAGCTGCTTCTGAGGTCATGACTTCAGCTGAAGTGTAATGACTGGAACAATGCAAAGAATGAAAAGACCTGAGGCATGGTCTCAGAGTACAGAGTAAACTTTACAGAAAGAAAGTGATGAGGAAGTGATGAAGTGGTGATGAGAAAGAAACTGGAGAATATTTGCAGTGGGATCAAGATAAGGCCCTGCAGTCTTATGTTTAGAGACTTGCTTCTACCATAGCATTATGCTACATGTCAATCGTCCAGTGGATCAGCAGGCACTGATCACCTAACAGCAACACTAAGGGGAAAAAAACCCCAACTTCAATTAACAAAACAAATAAAAATATTAAATCCCTAAATATTAAACATATGTCAAACTGGGCAACTCATTTGACTGCCTAAGGCAGTTGGTTTACAGAGTCATGTTCATTCCACTTAATGTTATTAACAACTCCTAGGGAAGCACTGCATAGTTACAGTACTAGTGCATTAATCTTTATCATATGTGCAAGAGTAGAAGCTTGCAACAGGATTATGAAAACAGAGTGCTTATTGGTTTATTTCCAAACTGACCTCTATGCAGAAAATAATGATCTAATGAGACTACTTACTAACTAACTACTAACTTCCCTGGGGCTAGAAATGCATTCCCATCAAGTGCTGGGACAAATGCTTTTGTGAGAGTTTTGAGCCCTCTGCCTTTGAGCTGCTGCTTCATCTGTTCCAGTCAATGTGATTGGGTCACAGGATGCAAATACCTCATACTCCAATTTTAAACATGCTGTGGGTTAAATTAATGGTTGTGCATGGAAATATTCTAAAAGCACATGGCATATTCCCCACAGATTCCTTTTGCCTTTGCTCATGAATATTGCAGTGTTGCCTCTAAAAAGCAAGTGACTCTGGTTGTACTCTCAAATAGAACAAAACCACTGGCTCTTCCCCTTTCAAGGGAAAGCAAAGCTGAGAGTGCTCCTGTTGTGTTGATATTGTCAAAGTCTGCTTTGTATGTAAGTGTATTGGGTTTGCATGGCAAGGTTTTGGTAGTGGGGGGGGCTACAGGGCTGGTTTCTGTGAGAAGCTGCCAGAAGCTTCCCCTATGTCTGACGGAGCCAACACCAGCCGGCTCCAAGATGGACCCGCCACTGGCCAAGGCCAAGCCTATCAGCGATGGTGGTAGCACCTCAGGGTTAACGTGTTTAAGAAGGGGGAAAAAAAACCCTGTGCACCTGCAGCCGGAGAAAGGAGTGAGAAACTGTGAAAGGAGCAGCCCTGCAGCCCCCCAGGCCAGTGCAGCAGGA
>BOSO01010459.1:376946-440506 GCA_018403395.1 Gorsachius goisagi
GGCCCACGGGGGAGCAGATCCCCACCTGCAGCCTGGGGAGAACCCCACACCAGAGCAGGGGGGTCCCCAAAGGAGGCTGTGACCCCATGGGAAGCCCGCACTGTAGCAGGATCCTGGCAGGGCCTGTGGCCCCGTGGGGGACCCACACCAGAGCAGTTCATGAAGCACTGTAAGCCATGGGAAGGCCCCAGGCTGGAGCAGTTCATGGAGGACTGTCTCCCATGGGAGGGATCTCAGACTGGAGCAGGGGCAGAGTGTGAGGACTCATCCTCCTGAGGAGGAAGGAGCAGCAGAGACAGCGTGTGATGAACTGACACCAACCCCTTTTCCCATCCCCCTGCACTGCTACGGGGGAGGAGGTAGAGAACAAGGGAGTAAAGTTAAGCCTCAGAAGAAGGGAGGGGTGGGGAATGATGTTTTTAAGATTTGGTTTTATTTCTCATTATCCTACTTTGATTTGATTGGTAATAAATTAAATTAATTTTTCCCCAAGTGGAGTCTGTTTTGCCCATGACAGTAACTGGTGAATGATCTCTCCCTGTCCTTATCTCGAACAATGAGCCTTTCATTATATTTTCTTTCCCCTTCCAGCTTAGGAAAGGGAGTGACAGAGAGGCTTGAGTAGGTACCTGGCATCCAACCAGGGTCAACCTACCACAATAAGAATATAAGAGCAGCCAGTACTGTGTCAGATCAAAGGTCTATCTAGCCTAGTGCCTGTCTCCAGCAGTCATCAGCAGTGGATGGCTAAGGAAAAGAATAAGAACAGGGTGAGGATATCATCACTCTTTCCCAAATATTACCCCAACCTTCAGCAATTTGTGGAACAGGGACTTCCTGAGCCGGAGGTCATGACTTCATGTTTAAAAGCCCTTAATGGATTTTTCTTCTGTGGATAAGTCCAACAATTTTCTGAAGCCTGAATTCCTGTGGAAATGAGTTCTACAGCTTCACTAAATATTTTGTGAAGAAGTATGTCCTTCGGTTTGATTCAAAGTTAGCCCCTAGTGGGTTTCACCTCTCCTACTCCTTGAACTGGAAATGGTATTGAGATGTTGTTCCAATTTATTTTCCTCATGCTGTTCATTATTATGAAATATTATAAATGATGACAAAAACCTCACCACTATTTTATTTACATTTACTCATCTATTTTTTTCCATGCTGAAGGGTCCTACTCTGTTTCACTGTTTCTTACGCAGTAGCTGTTCCCTGTCTTTATCATTTATCACCCAGTTCTTCGATATATAAGATCGTTCTGTAAGTGTCACAGGAGAGATGTCCAAAGCAAAGAGACCAAGACAGTCAGCTGACTTTAATCCACCACTTCCCAGGAAATGTACAGGGGTATCAGAAGAAGAAATGCAGTTTGCCGATACATTTGTTTGGGCCTACTGTGTTGGTAAGAGCAGCTGAGTGTGAATTTGGTTGCCAAGGCCATTATGTCACCCAAAGTCCTTCAAGTACAGCTTAGCACAGGTCTTATAAGACTCACACAGAAAGTGATTTTCAGGACCTAGTTTAATGAGAGAAGTTCCCCTCTCCTGTCCTTTCTGCAACGCTAGCTAAAGCTTACAGATCCCTATAATGAAAGTGAGGTGATAGTTTGTGAAGTAGTCAGATGGTCTGTGGAGGTCTTCTTGTTAAAGCACATTATGGAAGGTTATTCTAGAATTTATAGGTGTTCTAGGGGACATCCTAAAAACAGAGGCACCACATTGCTGGAGAAATCTCTAAACTTAAAATGCTTGGGAGAGGGGCTCGGAGAGTACAGGGGTGAAACTTGTCCTGTTTTTATATTCCTCACTAGACATTTGCTGCGGCCGCTGGTGGTGACAGCACCCTGAGCTAGATGTACCTGTGGTCTGACCCAGACGAACTTGCCTTAGAAACCCAGGCTGCCATGTTCATCAAGGCAGCCCACTGATAACACACGGCCCATGAAGATTACCCTTCGCCGTGGCTGCTGCAAATGCCGCAGGAGGTTGCGCTCTCCCCAAGTTTTGCTGGGAAAGGGGTGATGCGAGAGAAAAGGCAGTGAGGACCATGCCACCGGGTGAAAGCCCGCGCTGCTAATGCTGGCGGCTGGCTGCTTCCCCGGCTGCCAGCAGCTCCTTTGTCACCGCTCCCGCAGCCTGGGAGCGCCGGGAGGCAGCCGGGCGGGCGGCAGGAGGGCTTAGGACCCAGGGGGACGGCAGCCGCCGAGTGGAAGGACCCAGGCTTTGGTGCACACGCCTCCTACCAAAAAAAAAAAAAAAAAAAAAAAATCCTAGCCCCGTGGAGCTGGCGCTCGCTCATTCACAGTTTTCTAGAGAGATCTGAGCCTGAACCTGGGAGCCGGGAGATCTTTCTCACCCACCCAGCTCAACAGCAAGGACACCTACAGGGGGGGAAAAAAAATCATCCCACGCAGCCCCCCGCCGCCCCACGGAGGCTGCCTGGCGCTGTGCAGGTATTTGGATTTGTCTTTTCTCGGTTTGCAGTCCCGGCTCGCCGCGCTCCCCGTCCCCCCCTCCCTGCCGGGCCCGGGCTGCGGCGTTTCAGCACCGCTGGGCGGACAGCTCCGGCCGCAGCCCCGCCGCGCTGCGGGCAGGGGCCGCTCCCTGCCCGGCCTCCTGCCTGCTGCCTGCTGCCTGCTGCCTGCTCTGCCCTGCCTGCCCTGCCTGCTGCCTGCCCTGCCTGCCCTGCCCTGCCTGCCTGCCCTGCCCTGCCTGACCTGCCTGCCCTGCTGCCTCCTGCCTGCTCAGATCCCTGCCTGCCCTGCCTCCTGCCCACCCTGCCTGCTGCTCCCTGCCTCTCCTGCCTCTGTTTCCCTGCCTCCTGCCTGCTCTGCTTGCCCTGCCTGCCTCCTTCCCCTGCTCACTACCTCCCCTGTCTCCACGTCCTCTGCCTCCACTGCCTGCCTGGACTCCCTGCTCCCTGCCTCCTCTGCCTCCTACTTGGCCTGCTCCCTCCCTGCCCCCTTCCCCTGCTTCCTCCCTGCCCTGCCTCTCTTCCTTGACCTGATCCATGCCTTTCCTGCCTGTCCTACTTCCCCTGCCTGCCCCGCTTCTCTTCTCTGCCCTGCCTGCCCTACTTCCCTTACCTCCCCTTCCTTCTCTGCTTCCCTTGCCTCCCCTGCCTCTCATCCCTGCCATGCTTTCTACCTCCTGTCTACCCTGCCTCTTCTGCCTCGTCTTCCTTGCCCTGCTTCTCTGCCTCCTGCCTTCCTGTTTTCTGCCTTCCCTGTCTACTCTCCTCCCTACCCCACTCCCTTGCCTCTTTTTCTCCCTGCCCCTGTTTCCCCCCCCCTTCCTCACTTTCCTGCCCCTTCTTCCCCTCCTTGTCTTCCTTCTCCATCCTCAGCCTCAATCCTTCCTGAAAGAGGGCATGGGGGCTGGAAAAATCAGCTCAGCAGCCCAGGAGCTGGGCAAGCAGGGCAAAGAACACAAGTTGGAAAGGAAAGTCCAGATCCAACTTGAGAGCAGGGGAGAGGTGAGAGGGATGGAGGGGAAAGGGTTAAAACTGAGAGTTAAGGGACCAAGTAAGGATTCCAGCCAAGTGCAGACAGGTAGGAGCTTGCCAAACAGCAGTAGATACCTCTTTGCTCCTCAGCAAATTGATGCCTGTTTTGACCAGGTATATGCAGCCCAAAGAAGGATGGGGGATTAAAGGGAGGAGGGAATGTGCCGGGTCAGTCAAATGTTCTGCTGGCAAACAGCGATGAGTAAAGGGTGCAGGGAAGCAGTGAGGTGAATTGCACCTACCCTGTGGATCCTTTGCTGCAGGCAGTCAAGAATTAAGTTGTGATTTCTGCGAGCAGTGAGGGTGTTCAGAGAGGGCTTCATACAGTAAATAAACACAAAGCAAATAACAGCTGGAGAAACCCCATGTGTGCTACTGGTCTGACTTCAATTCTGTTCACAATGGTTTAATCCTGGGAGAGTGGGGAAGGTCATAGGAGAAAGGGAGTTTTCCCTTTTCAAAATGCTTATTCCTCAATCCGAGCAACCTCCAGGGATAATGAAGTTAAGGAGCAGATGGCTACTTGTTGTCCATCACTAAACAGTGACTGGATCATATTTGGAAGGAAAAATTAAATTACAGAAAGGCTGCTTTCATGTGCTTTCTAAATAATCAGATGATAACATATATTTTCTCCAATACTAAAAGTTAATGCAATGCCAACATCTAAATGACATATTATGTAACAGTATTATGCCATGCACTGCATAGCAAAGGTAAGGGTTTACTTTTTCATACAATGATAAATCAGATAACCTTATAGAGCCTTCTCTGGTTTGCAGCCTGTATCCCAGCTTGAAGTTTACAGGGGCAGCTTGTCTTGTCACCCTAATCAGGTCTGATATGTATCTGTTATAAAACGCTGCCAATTATTTTAAGAATTCTGTTGACTCATCCAGCTCTGAAAACCATTGAGTGTTTTCTAAAAATTAGACTCGTGTAAGGCATATGCAAAACAATGAAAGAAATTGCAACCTTTTCCAAAAACCTTCTTACTTTATTATATCAGCATTTATAACTGAAAATCTGGTGCAGAGACCAGATACTCTTATACTGGGTTACAACGAGTGCTGCTGAGTAGTAGTGTAAGTGGTGTAGTTGAGTTCAGCAATGGAGGAACTGCAGAATCCACCCCATAGCACTGGCTCATAATTCCTTAAGCTTTATGGGCTTCAGACACAGAGGGTGGTTCATTGAAACATGTAACGTCAGCCTGTTCATCTTCCAAAAGAGGGCCATGTCAGTTAAAAAACAAATGATCAGCCTGATAAAAAGATGGAGAGTATTTCCTTCAAACTAAGACTATAAACTAACGCAATCATTAAGTGTGCAGTTACTGAAGCAATTGTGCTATTGTTTGGAAAGCGAGTATTATTTTCTCTCACAGCCCATTGCTGTGGTGTCTGGCACAGCCACAAACAAGGTGTCACAATCGGGTCCTGCTAGTAAAAAAAAAAAAAAAAAAGAGAAGCAACATCAGTCTTTCATGGAATGGGAAGTTCAGTGAGCAGAAGTTCACTTTTTGGCAGATGAGTTGTAAGTCCTTTCCCTCTTGATACTAACCCTGCTCTGAGGATTTAGTTTGAGAATTTCCAAACAGTTTGGGGTTTTGGGGTTTTGTGGTTTTTTTTTCCTTCAGTAGGATTTATAGAAATAAGCTCCTGAAGTCTGATATGTTCCTCCACTGAGAAAACAAACACACAAGGTAACACTGAATTATAATAAACAATTTTGGGAGAAGTATCTGTGTTCAGATCTTTGCATTTGTGCTCAGACTTAAGTAAGAATGAGAGAAAAAAACCAGGAGAATTGCATGAATTCCTGGGTGTAGAAATCCCTCCCTCTTTCCTTTCTCCCCTTCCTCCCTTCTTCCTTCTCTCCTTTCTGTCCTTCCTTCCTTGCCTCCCTCTTTCCCTCCTACCTTCCTGCATTCCTTCCCTCCTGCCTTCCTCTCTGCCGCTACCTTTCCCTCCTTCCCTTCCTCCTCCCACTGCCACCCCACAGGATGATGGATGCCTTTCTCCAGCGTAATGTATAAAGCAGAACTAAGTCGGCCACTAATAGGGCAGTGATACATCACCATTGCATTTCAGATTTTTTCAGGGAACTTAATTTTTAAAACATGGAGCAAAAGAACTGTAAAATTATATAAACTTAATGTTATTAACGATGTAGGACTAAATATCTCGATAATATGTTTGTTCCTTCTTCTGTATAACTTTGTGCAGATGTTGTAACACAACCTCTACAGTGCATTTAGGGATTTTCAGGCACAATATTATGATCCAATGCTATCAGGTTTCTGCACATAGCTTAGTAATCAGGCTTGGGGGTCAGAACTCATGTTTTGCATACTGCCGATAATTTTGGCTGCAAGAAGTTTCCATAGCATTGGAGAAAGCGGCCTCTTTGCCCAATAGTGGCCAGGATGCTTTTTGCATGGTGATATTTGGAGTAGTTCATGACTGACATGGAAGTCCCTCAAAGCCTGCTGCTTCTTTGCCATGCCACAGGGCAGGCTTCACTTTCCTGTAGGGATTTGCAGTTTATCTGTGGTTGATGAGTACTTAAAACTTTAAAACCATGATTTGGAAAACGATTGAAGCAATCACATTAAGTTCATGGGTGTCTTGTTTAACTTTTTTATTTACAAGTTGCTTAAGTTCTCCCCCATAGCATGTGCTCCTATTCTTTAATATTCAGGTAGGCAGTAAGTTTTGGATGCTTCAGGTCAAAAGATAATGAGGCAATTTTTTTTATTTTACATCTATTAGGCAACCTTGTCAGCCTCTTCTCATACCCGTCAGCTTGTAGCAACAGCAGGACAACTGCAGGTCGGTGCTGCGGACGTGCCTGCCCTACGTTCTGTGCAGAGAGCTACAAAGATCAGTCGTGTTGCGGCCGTGTTTTGTGCTGTGCCATGGCTAAATTACCACTGCTGGACAGATAGATGTGGCCTGAGGGTAACCTGTAACTGACATAAGCTGACAAGGAGACTGTAATGTGACTGGAATAGGAATCTGTTCAGTTTTTACAGAACTGAAAGAAATGTTAGGTTTTGTACCTGAGTCAGGAGATCTCATCCCAGGAAAATGGGGAAACCATAAAATTCCCCACACAGCTGTTACAGTCACAAATGCTCCCTATTTTCATATTGAAGAGAAACAACAATTCCCTAGTGAGGGTTTACAGCAGCACTAGGACTTGCAGGAGAAAAGCTTGTGACGTTTAACTTGCTTAGCTTGATTGGGAGAACCTAGTTCCTTAGAGAAGGGCTACAGGGAAGCAGGGGATGTTCATAATGGTCAGGACTGGGGAGGCCACGCCTGGAGTACTGTATCCAGTTCTGGGCTCCCCAGTACATGAGAGACATGGACATACTGGAGAGAGTCTCAAGGGTCACAAGGATGATTAAGACTGGAGCATCTGCCCTGTGAGGAAAGTCTGGGACTGGGACTGTTCAGCCTGGAGAAGAGCAGGCTCAGGGGATCTCATCCTTGTGTACAAATACCTGAGGGGAGGGGGCAAAGAGGACAGAGCCAGGCTCTTTCCAGTGGTGCCCAGTGACAGGACCAGAGGCAATAGGCACAAAATGAAACACGGGAGGTTCCCTCTGAACATCAGGAAACAATTTTTTACTGTGAGGATGACCGAGCCCAGGTTTGCCAGGGAGGTTATGGAGTCTCCTTCCCTGGAGACATTCAAAAGCCATCTGGACATGGTCCGGGACAACCTGTTCTGGGTAGCCCCGCTTGAGCAGGGGGATTGGACTGGATGACCTCCAGTATCAACCATTCTGTGTTTCTGTGATAACCTGAGCAGAGATCAGGATATGGACTTGGGATGTGAGATAGACCTGTCTGGATCGCCTATAGGGGCATTGCTCTCAGCAAAACCATAAAGAAGTGGTACACTTTAGGGGTCCTGACTGTGCAATTAAAGCCTGTGGGGATTACCCTGGGGACATTGGGAACATTGCCGTCTACCTCTCCATTTCCTTATGTGCAACATGGCTTCACATTTTTCTCATGATGCAGAGAATTCTACATAGTGGGGAAAGATTGCCCAGATGTTAATGTGTAAGCTTGCGGCTCAGGAGACATATGGTCTGTTCCCAGCTCTGTGAAATGTGTCCTCCGTGACCTCAGGCAAATCGCTCAGGGCTGTGCTTCTCCTCACTGTCTGTGGAGGATGCCAGGATCCAGCAGCCAAGGACAAGAGAGAGTCAGTTTTATTTATCACTCTCTTGAAATTAGTTCACAGAGCCAGGGTATGTCCCTTTCAATGTCTGAGCACTCAGTTTCCAGTGTGGGTTCCTGCTAAGGTATCCCAAGGCCACAAAGTGCCATAGGAGCCATTCCTATAGGTACAGCTATGGATTCATCCTCCCCTGCCCTTTACGGAGCAATCCCTGCAAAGCAGAACATAGCCCCAAGATGTTTTCCACAGTTAACATCAAAATATTATTTTTAAAAGGAATGTAATGAGATGATACCCACACTCTGAGGTTAAATCATTCTAGAGTACTATTTTCCCTCCCTCCCTACCCACTCCCTTCTTTTCTGGCATGATTTTAGCAGCTCATACCTGTAAGAATGCTAGGAATTAGGAATTATACAATGAGACAAATCATAACAGACAAACAGACAAATCATACCAGGTGAGGATCAAATCCTAGTGCCTTCCCTGTTTGAAAGCTGTGGTAATGAATTTTCACCTGGCGTGTAGCTTTGGACTGAATGGAAAACACTTGGTAGACAGAGACAAATAAAATCTTTCTGGAACTGAAGTGGATAGGGAAGGGCCAAATAGACATGAGGGCAGTCTTCAAGAGGCAAACGGTGTTGCAGGGACAGCTAAGCAGGCAGGAACAAAATGATCCAGACAAGTGTCATCATCACTGAGAGCAGGTTTTGGCCAAGTTTCCAGGGGATGTAGAGCAAATAGGGGTTGAATGCTGATCCAGAAGCTGTCATTGATGGGAGAGCAGTAAAGCATATTAAGGTCTTTGGATGGGAAGTGCTATACATACTTTCTTAAGGTATTATTTTCATTTTAGTTACTTATTAGTATTACTATACATTTTATTATTAACTAAATTTTATTTTTGAGGATCAGCCAAAAATGTAAGCTGTTTGTCTGAAGACTGTATCCCACTTCCAGTATTTTACCCACCCTAAAGCCACTCTGTCCCCTGTGGTTCTCTTGTTGGGAATGAGAATAAATAAGGTGAAATGGTATGTGACATCACAGTTTTGGTGGAAATTTCCCTTTTTTTCCCTGTATTAATATGTTGTGTTTCAAAACTCTGTTAATTATTTTCCCTTGTTTAAAACTGGGGTTTGTTCCTTTGGAGGGATGATTTATTGTAAGTCACTGTGAAAAGATATCAGGAGAGCAAATAGTCCTTTGGGAACAAAGAGTCACAACACAGTAAAACAGTTGTTGAGACTATAACAAAGAGTCTAGTGTGCCAACACGCGGCAACAATATTCAAGATAGGGAAAAAAAGGCCAGCATCTTCATTTGGGAGGAAAAAAAAAAAGCAGAACAAAGATGTAAACATCTGAAAAATTGGCAGATGGATCAGAGCTGTATGCAGCACTGGAAGACAACGAGAAATTGCTGTGTGTGGGAGGGAGTGAAAATGGAGAAGGTGCTTCTGTTATACCTTTGGGAACCAGAATAAATCAGTACCATTTGAGAAAGCACAAAGACAATTAAACTGGGTGGCTATGGAGCATTAAATATATTGTCAAGGTAAGCAGTGGGAGAACCAAATCATCCACTGATATAAATCAGACTCCTTGAAGTCAATGGTGCTAGAGTGGATTACTACTAACCCCATGATTTGTGTTATGATTCAGATAGCGACAACATTGTTCATACACATTTTGAATTATTTTGCAATATATAACATTATGACAATATGGTATTTTAGTGCAAACTCTATTCCGGCTGATAATCAGGATAATCTATAGGCTGTCCTGTAAGCTGTAGCCCATGGCTATAGCTCAGCTCACTATGAGAAAACTCTGAAATACATTTAAAAATGTATCTTTTGTTAGACTGAGTATTTGTAAGTTGCTCTTTGGCAACAATGTCTGACAGGAGAAGACTGTATCTCCCTCACCTTGGGATCATCCTGGGCATGAAGGGTGCTAATCCATTTAAACAACGTAAAAAAAAACTAGGAAACTTTAATGATAATAAGTAGCACAATTTTTGACACTAAATGCTTGGGGATCCTATAAGAAAATCTGAAGGGCCAGACTTTCTGTCTTTGGTCTATCCCCATTGTCTTCTGGAGTAGACTGCAGCTGACCTTTAAAGAATTTGCTTTATTTCCAAAGAAGCACCTTGATGGAGATAGGAGTCAGAAAAGGAGCAGAGGAAGGGACAGTTCTACTCCCACAAACTCTCAGAAAATGGATGAACCCACTGGGGGTGACAGTTAACTGCCGCAAGTCCTTGACCTGTTAGAGCAGGTCCAGAGGAGGACCACAAAAATGATCAGAGGGCTGGAGCAACTCTCCTATGAAGAAAGGCTGAGACAGCAGGAGTTGTTCAGCCTGCAGAAGACAAGGCTCTGGGGACCTTACTGCAGCCTTTCAGTACTTAAAGGGAGCCTATGAGAAAGATGGGGACAGACTTTTTACTAGAGCCTGAAGTAATAGGTCAAGAGCTAATGGATTTAAACTGAGAGAGGGTAGGTTTAGGTTGGATATAGAGAAGAAATTCTTTACGATGAGGGTGGTGAGACACTGGAATGGGTTGCCCAGAGAAGCAGTGGATGGCCCACTGTATGGAAGTGTTCAAGGTCAGGCTGAATGGGGCTTTGAGCAACCTGATCCAGTGAAAGATGTTCCTGCCCATGGCAAGGGGGTTGGATTAGATGATCTTTAAAGGTCCCTTCTAACCCAACCATTCTGGGATTCTATGACTAAGTCACAGGAGCTCCAAAGGTGTTCGAATTCATATTGAGCCCTGAGCCAGAGCTGGCACAGACCCCAAATAAGATCCTTGCTTGCAAATAACCTCCACCCCTCTGCTGAGCACCCTCAAGCACAAGCAGCTGCTTAGGGTATGACTTGCTGTTAAAACTAGGGAAAGAACCAATCCTTACACTATGCTCCCCCAGTTACTGTGTTGCACTTAAACACACTGAGCTCCCCTAACCAGTTCATGGAGGCAATTGTAACTAAAACCATGATTTATGCAAGAAAATGCTAATGCCACCATAAATTTGAGATCTTAAGCACAAAATGTTGGCCTGATTTTCCCATGGCCTACATTAGTGGAATTCAGTTGATAGCATCAGAGTTATCCTACTTTGGTCTAATAAGGGCAAGAGGAAAGCAAGTAGCTGTTACTTATGTGTGCCATCCACCTTTAACACAACTCTAATTTCTTTAAGAATTGAATAACCTGGACCCATAAATTACCCCCTCAAAACTTCATGCCACATTTTTCTGGAGTCATTTGCACTCCATAGTGACTTGTCAAAGGCAGCCAGCCTTCTTTCCTCCTGGCTTTTTCCCAAGTTTTCCCAGGCTGATGAATCACCTGATACTCTGCCCTCCAGGTAGCTCTTCTTCACTCCAGTTCCGCAGTGAATACAGAAAGAGACTGCTTAACAAACTCTCCTTTGTATCACCCACAGACAAGTCTAATGCACATTGGTGCTGAAGGAAAAGCTTATCTCCCACCACAAATGTCTGTTAAGCAAATAGGCAGAAACTCTCTGTATTCAGATTTAGGGATCTCATCCCGGGGCTGCAGCTGCGGCATCTGAAATGTAGTTTTTCTCAATGACATGCAAGCTCACAAAACAGGGAACTTGGGCATCCCTTGTGGTGATTGATTTCCAGGTTCTGCAATGTAACTTTGGGCAGCCCCTGGATGAAGAAATCTGCTGCTGCTGTTCCCTTTGTTTGATAGGAGAATGCTGAACCCAGGGGAGTAGCTGAGCAAAATGGTTGTTTTGCTATAAATAATTCATAATGTTCCAAACAGCTTTCTTCAAATACAATAAAATATGTCTTTCACTGAGGGATTCCCTTTTAATTTTTAACAAATTTTTCTTTTTCAGAAATTAGAAAGAGAGAGATATCAGTTAAGCGGTGGGGATTTTTGTTTGCTTGTCTGTTTTTGTGACGGCTGAAAAATTGGATGGATCTTGATCTTTCTTCACACACATTTCACATTGGAACAAACCTTGATCTCATTTCACACAAGTGTAACTACACAGCCTTCGATGACAGCCTCTTGCTAATTATGTCACTGAAATGTAAGAGATTCACTGTTCCATTTTGCTCATACATAACAGCTTAAGCAGCTTTTCTTCTAACACTTGTAAAAACAAATTCTAGGTAAAGTACAGGAATGAAAATGAAATTCAGAACCAGGTATTCAGGGAAGCTACAAGACGCTAAAAAAGAAGAATTTGGAATAAAATGCACCTCTTCAACTAAAACACCAATACTGTCGGATTAGATTCATCAAACACTTTATTCATGGGAAGTTTCCCATGAAGCTGTATTAAGTCTCAATGGGAAATATTTTCAGTAAGGTTTTACCAAGTACAAAATAGCCCTGATGTTGGTGGAGGTTTGGGGGTTTTTTAAATCATTTTTACAATCAGCTCAGGGGCTAAATCAAGGAAATCTATAAGCTGATAGTACGGCTGATAAAATGAAATCAACCAGTTGTTATACTTATTATAAGTGTAAATCTGCATACTTGGGAAGCTGAAATGTAGCTTCTGTTAGTGGTGGAAAAAAATGACTATTATTTTTGCTTTTGTCATCCCAGGTTTGGAATTATGGGATGCTGGATCTCCCACACTTCTATAAGACAACTTTGCAAAGTGTATTCTAATAATAAGTTGTTACAGCTTAGTATTAATTGCCAATTAATCAGATTGCCTTTCTGAAAGCTTGAATACATTCAAGATGTCAGTGACTGCCTTATCTTAAATGCACCCATTCTGAAATTATTTGACTGATATCCTCTTACATATGAAGCACACAAAGCAATTTTATTGCTATATAAAGTTCAGAAATGCATTCCTGTAAACTTTATATATATATTTAATCTTTCTTTTATATATTTGCTTTTTCTTTTAGTAAGTGATGGAATAAACAGCACTTTCCTTTGGATGGATTATACTACATGTGAACTGCCTGTTACTCTTTCTGCAAGAATAAGAAAAGCTCTTTATTTTCATTTGTTAAATATCAGCTTGATGGCAAAAAGCTTCTGAATGGCTCACGCTCACAGCAGACCATCTATTGAATGGGATCAGCACTTCTCCTACTAAAATACCTGAAGTTAGGGATTTGGAAAAGAGGTTTTTGCAGAGATGACCCATTTACAAGCTGGACTTAGTCCAGAGACTATAGAGAAAGCCCGTCTGGAACTGAATGAAAACCCAGACATTTTGCATCAGGATATCCAGCAAGTCAGGGACATGATCATCACGAGGCCTGACATTGGGTTTTTACGTACAGATGATGCCTTCATCTTGAGATTTCTCCGAGCCAGAAAGTTCCACCAAACTGAGGCCTTCAGACTGCTGGCTCAGTACTTCCAGTACCGCCAATTAAATCTGGATATGTTCAAAAACTTCAAGGCTGATGATCCAGGAATTAAACGGGCTCTGACAGATGGGTTCCCGGGAGTACTGGAAAATCGCGACCACTGTGGCAGGAAGATTCTTCTGCTTTTTGCAGCCAACTGGGATCAGAGTAGGTAAATGTAGATAGTGTCCTTATCTTTTTACATACACTCACACTCAACTTAGAATATTTGTGACCATAATTGAAGCAAGGCCATTTTCAGTAAAATATGTTGTAACCATGAGTCCATTTCACTGAAACTTTCATCTGATCTGATCAACTCTCATTGTTCAGACATAACCCCATTGAGAGATAAGGGTATATCAGTGTGTTGCATAAGTAGCTCATGGGTTTTTTGCATCATTTTTTCCAGTTTTTAGCCAGTGTCTGTCTGCTATAAATACATTAATACCTATTATATAGTTACTTCAGTAGTATCATAGACTAGCCAAACAGGTTGACAGAAACATTTGGGGGTTCTCGTAGCTCTTTTGGTGCAGAAGGAACTGACCATATTTATTCTGTCTCCAGACTTCTTAACAGATTTTTTTTTTGTGTGAACCATTGCACGAATTACAGCCGGTGTTACGAGATTTCCACAAACTGCATTGTAATTCCTACACACTCTGGTCACTCTATGTTTGTTAGTCTGATAAGTGGGAGATTCATGCAAAGCGTATTTTCTGTTCAGGTCACTTCTTTACAGCCTAGTATGAACAAAGATATCTCCCAGCCATTATTATAAAATGATGCCTTTAAATGTTAATGTGATCAGTCAGCTTTCACTGCCTATTTGAAGTGATACAGAGAAAAGGGGCTAGTCCAGGAATATCATGTTCACATCGTCCTCTTCATTAGAAGTCATTCCATTCCACTTTCCCCGCCTTCACGGTGAGATGGAGAAATGTAGTCAGCTGTAGGATTGCCATGTGTTCTGCTGATTTTTGATAAAAATCAGATCAAAGAACAAAATTCAGATTCAGGTTCTGATGAGTTCCGGGTAGGATGTTGTCTTGGCACAGTCTAAAGTTGCCCATGAAAGTGTCTCACCCTTAGGAGTCAATAGTTTGGAACTTTGAATTTATATTATAGGAATTATTAGAGACCAGTGCACATATGCCTGCATTTTTTCACATTAGCTGTTTTCTGGGAAAACCTTTCATCTCCATGTGAATACAGAGTTCAGAAGTGTTTCTAATTTTCCTTTGCATGTACACATCTGGTAAATAAATGTACAGAAAAAGTTACAGAAATGTAACTTTCCATGTACAAAAGTATTTGGTGAAATCCAGAACTGAAGACAGTGAATAAGTCCTATTGACTACAAAGGAGGCAGCAGTTTATCTCCTGCCTTTCTGAACCATGAGCGTGCCTTTCTTTCCACCACAAACCCCTTTTAGCAGTTGGCCTGGAAAGAAAGATGAATGAACAAGTATCCTGAATTAATAGAAAGTATAAGCTTTAGAGGACAGAAGCACTGTGGCTCTTCTGGTTGCACTAAGGGATTTAGGTATTATATAGAGTAAGCTTTGGGTTTCTGATCCCTCAACAAAATGAATCTTTGCGATTAACCTTGTATATCAGGTCCTCTGGGAAAGCTGCTGTCTAAGGGTCCTCCACTGAGATTTTGACAGAACATTGATCTCTGTCAGGATTTAGCTCAAATTTTCTGCAAGTCTTTTAATATGCATCAATGTATCTGTGTGTGTGTGTGCAAAACCCAAAGTGATCCTGCATGCAAGATACCTTGTTTCTGAAAATGCAATTTTAACCTCCAAAGAAGAAAGGCTAAGGCTAATAGGATCGGATATACTTTCCTAAGGCTCCTCAGCAAAATGAAAAATTTTACCTCTCTTCAGCCACTGAACCTCAGCTCCTCTATGGATTCAAATGACAAGATGTGTTATTTCTGTGGACTTCTGTAGCACTGCAAGTGCTGCAGTGATTTGGGACAGGATTTAGACTGTAAGTAGAGGGATGACCTCCTCCTTTTCTACTGTCTAAATCAACAAGAACAAAAGCTGTTAAGGAGTAGAAAATGATGAGTGCAATGTCCTTTTAAGCAGAGGGGAAGAAGGTTATTGACCAGAATTAATATATATAACAAAAAACTCCAAACAAACAGGCATTGAGTATATCTTAGAAACAAATACCTTGGGCAACCTTTCTATAGACATGTCTTCAGTGATGGAAAGATGTTTACAAGCTTACATTTCAGCTGAATGCTAATGCAATCAATTCATATGGTGCTGTCATGCTGATACACAAGAGTAAGAGCTCAGCCTTCACCATGCCTTTCCTAACTTCAATCTCATTGGCAACTGGCTATGTCTTCTCTTCCTTTATCATTAAATCATAATGATAAGGGGTCATCTATAAAGAAATCATAATTTATAAAGGATCATTTGAAGTCAGCATGGGTATAATCCATAAACCAATTTTCAGTCCAGATATTCTTACGATTGATACTCTTGGCAGTATGGTAGCTGTATAGATCACATGTCAAGGAGGGAGAAGCAGCCTCATAACTTTTTGATCTTACGAATATATTGATTTTTAAAAGGAAATGGCATTATTTGTGTAGTGTGAGTGCTCGGACAAATCAGATCCAAGATGTTCTGAAGGGATTCCCTGTATCAAAGACAAAGCTTCTATGTGATCTTTTAGAAACATTTGTAATTTTAACTTCAGGAATGTAATTGATAGCTGTCTCTCTAGAAAACTAGGTTTTCATTTCCAGTCTCAATGTTTTCAGCTTCAGATTCCAGCTGCTGGATTGTGTTAGTTTAAAGGGACCACAAAATTATGATAGCTTCCCATGTTTGTACTTTTGTGTCCTGACCATGTCATCTTTTAACCTACTTTTGAATTCACTGAGGATGTGGCACTGTAGGGTAAATTGCTGTCAGGCAACGAGAAGATAGTACATTAGCTACTCTACAGCAGTGGTTCTTGTGTTCACTGTTAACCACGGTGACTGTAAAACAGCCAACTGTCTTTTCTGTGAGGGCAAAGCAACCTTGTGTTGTCTACAAGCTAAAGAACATACTTGTGGGCAGCCAGAACAACAAAGTTAATGTTCAGCAAAGTATTTCACTAGCTTAATGTCTTGCAATATATTTATGCTGCCAAAGCTTAAACAGACTGAGCTTCTTTATTCTCAGAATTAGGAATCAGTATTTTCTGGACCTTTCCTATCATTTTAGTGTTGTTGCTGATGTGCAGACAGGTGAACTGAATACAAACTTTCACTAAAACCATCAGGTGAATACACCATATCTTCTGCTCAGTAGTTCCCTCCTTTTAGGTATAAGATTGTCACTGTTTTCTTAGCTAATCTATCACATTTTGAGCTCATGTTCAGCTCAAATCTGCTTCCAAGTCACTGTTTCCTAAAATACAAACACCACTGGTAAATGTGTCATACGTTCTCATCCATAATGTGGGCACAGTCTAGCATGTGATTCACGCTCTTCTGCAGAGCTAAACCTGTCCCCCTCATCAATTATCATTGCATGGGTTTTGTGACATCTGCAAAGTTCACTGGCAAGACTTTTATTTTTGCTTCCACATCATTGAAAAAGATGTGATTAGTGTTTTAACCGAAACCTCCTTGATGACTAGGAAAAAACCACAAGGATAATAATTCCTATCTCCAAATCCCCAGCTGAGATCTATCATGGTGCCAGGTTTTCATTCATTTAGCATGTGCTGCATTGGTTTGATCTTGCTCTATTTTTTAGACAGGTTTCTTAGAGATGATGTCATCACTTTCTCTCTGTGTCCTGCATGGTATATGTTGGATCTGTTAGTCAATGTTAATCACATATGATACAGAACAGAAAACTTCAGAGGTACTGAATAAGTGAAAATGAGCAGATGGATAGAAAAGAAAGTGATCAGTTTAGTTCCACACTGAGGGAGAGGAAAAATGTCGAGCTATATTACTGTACACTAGTGAATCCATGCAGGGTAGGGCCATCGTTCGCTTTGACCACGGCTCAGTCCTCAGAGGTGCAGAATAATCCAACTACAAGATGTGAACTCACCCCAAATCCACAAGGCGTTCACATATACCACTGCTTAGAGAGCACCTTATTTTTAAATGTGAATCATGGAGTAATAAAGGCAGGTAATGATGTCAAACTGATCTTGTCAGGAACTTTTTTTATGAAATAAATTACATCATAATAAATCCCAGTTTGTAAAACAAATACACGTGTACATAGAAACGTACAGTTTTGATGAGACCTGAACCAGAATTTCACATAAAAGAAATGTGCCATGTGCTGGATTATGCACGCTCTCTCTCACACTTTTTCATTTCATCAGTCTCACCAAACCTAAGCCCTCACTCCTCTGATGGACCTTTAGTGACTCTGAAGCTTTTAAAGAAGTCAGATAAGGGTGCCTTTTTGGCTGTTGGATTGAGGAAAGCCCTCACTAACTACTGCAGCTGTTCCGAGGTCTGCTGCTGCCTTTGAATATATCCTGCTCGTACACTGGGGAGATGGGGGGCTTGGGTAAACAAGTAATGCAGCAGAAGGTATTCATTAATCTTCCAAGTGAAGATATTTCCTTCAAGGTTGTTCAGCCAGAGTAAAATTTATTTCTGTGTAGAGAGCCAACACAAGGGCTATCTCCAATTCATGATTCTCTGCAAATAGGGTCTTGGGGTAGGGGGGCAGAAGGTGGCCCATTGTCTTTTGCAGGAAAATAGTAATTAATTTCTGTCTTCACGACTGGACTGTTGTGTCTTAGAAGCTGTCACATAGCTCCAAAAATTCTGTAAGTCAGTCAGATGGGAAAAACTGCTGCTTTGTTTACAACATACATTCCCAAGTCAGCTGCTAGCCCTAAATTCTCTTTTACAACCAAGGAGCCTCAAAAGTCAGACACTTACTATTCTGTAGGAAAGTGTATTGAGATGGGCTAAAGGGCAAGGAAATACTCTCACATAATGGTAAATCGACAGCTATAAATATTTTAAAGGATTGTGATAGAAAAAATTATGTCCTTGCTGAGAATGCTCATACTGGCGTAATTACAAGGATATTATCATCAGCAGATCCTGTTAGTATAAATGAATATGTCTCAAAGGCTGATTATTCCAATATATTTCAAGGATAATCGCAGATGCTTAATAGAATATGAAGGAATAAACATCTGTTGAGACTGACTTATAGTCGCAGGTAAACTGTGGTAATAACTCAGCCTCATAGCTGTTTATTAGGAGACATTACGGCCAGCCCTAACACCAGAATAATTTTTTACACAGAAAGGTTTTTGGTTTGGTTAACAGATAGTGCTTCTCTCTTGGGAGAGCTTACAGTAATGCAGACTGAGGTTGTGGTTCAAGCATTGCATTGACCAATAAATAGCCTAGAAGGACACTACATGAAAAAATAATTCATATTATGTTGTTATATTACTGGGATAGTCTGAAAAGGTAGCAGAATTCAGGGTAGTAGAGGAAGGAATTGTAGCATAAGCAGAATACTCATTTCAGGGAGTAACAGATGTGCAAATTAAACGTTGGACAAAGAAGACGAAAAGGAGGTCTGTCTTGAAATGTTTTAATTTGCTTGGAGGCAGCAACTTAATTCAATTTTTACCATTTATTATGGAAGCCGAGTTTGGGAAGGCTGTTGTAGTCCATATGAATGACAGAAGGATGACATACACAAATGACAGTCCTGGATAGGCTGAGAAGGCAATCAAAGAAGAGAGAGAAAATGTCTGAAAAAGAGAAAGAAAAACAACAGCTGGGAAAGTTATGAAGCATATGTTGAAGAACAAGACAAGTCTGACTGGAAGGGGGGAAAAAAAATCAATGGAGGGAGGGTAAGGCAATCAAACATATATTGAGAGGGACGAGAAGGGGACTGGATGGTGTCGGGCTGGGGGCTGACTGAAGAGCTGTGAAGCACAGTGCCAGAGAGTGTGACAGAGAATTGCTGGAGCTGACCTGCGGGATAACAAAGGGAAATGAGGGGCAGACTGAAAAGTGGCTCTGTGCCACCTCCCTCCTGTGGAGAAAAGAAACCAAATCCAATCCCCAGGCCTTATAAATCAGAGAGAAGGGCAGTTGATTAAGAAAAATACACACAGGCAAACACATGCACACAACAAACACATGTGCACACAGGCACACCCCCTCCTCTTCCTTTCCAGACTGTCTCACAAGACCAAAATTTTGTTGTGAGGGTTTATGTCTGGGTGGCAGAAAAGAGAAACTGCATACAGTTGTGATAGCACTTGTCCCTTGTTCCTAGAAAATGACCCATACACCTCCATGGGCTGTATATGTTGTCCTCACAGCTGGGTTCTGCAAAATATCATTATAACAGAGCTATATCAACAGAATAGTATGAAGGCAAATACTATGACATCCCACTTGGCTCTTTGTCCTTTTGACCCTCGGGACAGCTGGTAACCATGAATGAATGGTCTTATAAATAGGAGTTTTTTGAGGTGAAGAAGAGATCAGAATATTTTTTGTTGGAGCTTTTCCTAAATTAAGTTTTCTAAATATCTGAAATTCTGATCAGTTTCTAACTTGCCAGGCTAATTAAAAGGAGCTATGGCAAATTCATGCATTGCAGCAGGAACAGACTGCAAAGAGTCAGGGGAGGAAAAAAGAGTACCTATTTAAGAGGCTACATGCAGTAGAAGTGTCAGAGAAAAGTGGAGATATTGAGCTGGAATCCTTAAATACATTTGAAATTTTTAAATTCTAATAATTTCTTGATATATTATTTCCCTAGGCCATGATTTATTTTGGACTCTTTCTTCTGAACTTTAAGCCTCTGTATCAATTGTACATAAAAGAGTCCCTTTTTTCACCACTCCCTGATAGTTGCTGAGCATCCTCCACTTCCAGCACCTTCAAAGCACCATGAGGGATGCTTGGGAACTGCTGCCGTTAGCAGGTTGGGTGATCCCAGAGGAAGTACAGTGGACAGCATGAATTTGGTCAAGATACGCAGGGTGTGGGGGGTGCTGAGCTCCGTGAAATGGCTAAAGAGCATGTTGAGCTAAATTCTACCCTGCAATCACGGTCACCCTGCTTCAGGGTGCTTGTCTACCTTGGCGAGCCTGGAGGACAAGGGGGACATTGGCTTCCATGGTGGCACTGATGGGAGTGCCCCAACCATGGGATGGTCTTGATAATATGAGGACGGAGGCGGTAGAAGAACCCATCTGCCATAGACACCTAAAAATTTAACAGAACAGTCACAGGTGGAGGCCAGGGGAAAGGATGAAGGAGTAAAGACATTTCAATAAACTAGCCTAAAGATTGAGTTGTTAAAGATCTTCTGTGCAAAATATTTTGCCCGTTTTGACATGGGCAAGCCAATAAAACAGGTGGAGTGTCATAATTAATATGCCATAACTGGAGACTTGATTCCTAAAGAGAAGAAAATGGAATCACACCTTGAGGAAGAGGAATTTTTTGTCTTAAATACTGATTGTACTCTCACAGTTTTTATTTTTAATAAGCGCAGCAACCACAGGGGCAGTAAAACGCAACTATCCCTTGCTCCCAGACCATGATAATCTCGGCTCTGAAAACTTCCCGGAGGGTCCATTTGTAGCAGGGGACAGCGGGCAAAGCCTGCCAGTTAGCCTCCTGCTGGAATTATTTCCTATGTAGCTGCCTATTTTCTGCCCACACTGAGCAAATTTGCATCAGTAAAGATTAATTTTTAAAGGAAAGGTAATATGCAAATATCTTCATTGGTGCTTTTTCTTTATGGAAAGATGGTATCACTCTTCCACTTTTCTGTTGCAGACACACAGTGGATGGCACATGCCTGTGCATGAGTTAACACATGGTGTCAGTTATCTTTCATATATGCAGTATAAATCACACACCAAGTAATGTTATGATGCTATATGATCAATAATATTCGATTCAAAAAATGCATATGGATTATTTATATAATATCCCATAATCCATCTTTAGAGGGCCCAAATTCAGGATTTGATTGAAACTGTAAGATTCTAAGCTATTGACTACCATATTTTTGCAGTTAACATATCGACATATGTAAGAAGAAATATTTGCTTTTCAGAGGCAAATTAGTATGCTTTCTGCTGCATATCAAATCCCTTGTTAGGGACCTGCTGCTGACCACTGTCACAACAAGGATTTGGGGCCAGAGGAACCTTTGGTCTGATCCAGTAGAACCACTCTCACATGTACATTACAAGACATGTACACTCACATGCTTTACAAGACATGCAGCTGGTGGTCTGAATTAACAAAGCACGAAGCTCAAGACTTTTTTTTTACCCTTTTAGACCAATATGGTTTTCTTCACTGAGTTCCAGTTACAAGCCAGCCTGACACTTTCCTTGTTCTTCCCCATAGACAGTCCTGTGCTCCCTTCCACAAAGTCATAATTTCAGCTCCTCTGTTTTTATACCATGTCAGTAGAAGAACTGAATTCTGTACATTCAGATATGAATGAAGTAATAAAGGTGAAAAAGTGATAACAAGCACAAGGCCACTGCTATGGCATGATCAGGAACATGCTCTCCCCTCGTCAGCGCTAAACCTTTCCCTCTTTCTTTCCTTCTGGCTTCCTTTCACAGCAAATCCAAGGGATGCCAGTCACGTATATTAAATATGCACAGATGAATCTACAGAGTATATGTGGTGCCTATATCCCTTCAGGGTGCTAAGGTATGTGTTAGCACACAGAATTTCTTTTGTAAAGGTTTTTCTGACCAGGAAAATCCACACCAGAGTGCGATAACCTTATCTAAGGCATCTCTATCCTCCCCTGTTATCTTGGACCTGTGATCCTCTAAGCTGTTCTCACTTTGCGAGGTTTCTGAATAAGAATGCATTGCCTTGTTTTCCCAGGGATAATCCTACCCATCTGTTGTGTAAGTACAAAAGGATAAGTGTGATTTATATTGAAAAAGAAAGAGACTGCTGAAAATCCTGCTTCCAAATGCACTGCAATATTCATTTGAAAACCAAGATAAAAAAGGAGGAGGAATAAACTCTGACCTAAGGAGAGACAGTAGGAAATCTTTCAATTTCTTAGGTTCTCATTTACATGTAAGCCACTTTTAGCTGGCTACTGCAATTTAAATTCAGTTTCACTCTGATAAAACCTTCAATTCTGTTTGAATAAAAGAGCCTCGCAAGTCTGGGGGAAATGGCAATTTGTGCATGCTGTAGCTACCACTGAATGCATTTCCTTTTTCCAGCATCTTATTATTATTCTCTGCTAAAATGTATACACAGGTACATGTACCTTCACTCTCTTTCAGAGAGCATTTTATATGATTCATTTAAAAGTAATTCAGGACCATTTTGGGGGTTTACTTCAAAAAGTTGTAGACTCTATGTGAAGAGCCAAGGAGCCTTGTGAGACAGCAGACATACCTGCCCTTACTGGTTTAGTCCCGGCTGACACATTTGTCTCTACTGGGATTTTCTCACCTCTTGGTTTGTTAAATAAGGTCTTCATGGTTAATTAATGGAGAAAATACTGACTGGGCACAAAAGGATTTGAGGATAAAGGACGGGCTACCACTGAGGAAGCAATGTCTCTGAGCTGTATTACAGGAACATTGTCTGCAGGAAAACAGTGGTTATTCGCCTTTAATCACCACAACTGACCTATAACCTAAGTACCTAAGAGACAAATCTGAGCTAAGTCAAGAAAAGAATAGTAAAACAAGAAGTCTGGAAAATATGACAATGTAATAAAAGTTGAGGACAATAAGAGATGAGATACAAATCTTCCTATATATATTGAAGTTTACCTTAATAAAAGGTGGTAGTGAAAAGTTCCCCATTTCCTTGGGAATGGGAATGCAGAATAAAAGCAAATTAAGTAATCTTAAGCAGAATTAGATTTCAGAAAAATAGAAAACATTTTGCAATGATTAAGTTGGTTCAAGACCTGAACAGGTAACTGAGGCACTCTGTGGACTCCTCATCACTGGATTTTTTACTGAAGTCAGAGACAAACTGGGAGTACTTACGATGATACAGTGCAGGAGATGCAAGAGATGCTGCCAGGTAACTTCCTATCTCCTATTTCTAGGATTAATTTTGCTTTGTCAAAAGGCCCTGAGGAGGATAAACTCAGAAGGTGCTTTAAGATATCTTGGAATTTAAGAACATAAGCATTATATCAGTAAGCTCTGGAATCTAAAAGTCCAAAAGTCTATCTTGTATATAAGAAATGCTGTGGAAAAGCAATTTTCCCATCTGGGATTCTGAATACATGCTGGGTGTTTTATGCCTCAATTATATTTGAAAATGGATAGTTCTGAGTTTTTATGGTGTTCCAGTGTCATTGCTTCCTACGATGGAGCTGTGTCTCCCACTCACTAAGGGGAATAATGGTCACAAAACTCATTGCCTCTATGGTCTATTGCAGCCTTCTTGCTAGGTGAGAACCTGTTTGAAACCACTAAATAATGCGGGTATCATAACTCTGTGAAAAGGTTGCTATGCCTATCTGTGATGCAGAAAATTGCAGAATGTCTAGGTAGAAAACCCATCTGGAAACAGTCCTCCAACAGGGGCTTTCTGACATGACTCCAATAAAAGAAGTTCTAAGAATTAAGGAAAGTACTGGTGAGCAAATACTCTGTCAGGAGGAGGATGCACATGCAGTGAGCAAGAATGGCACTTTCTTCTGCCTGTCTTACTTTCAGAGGTATTGAGTTTTCCCATGGGAGGGAGTTTCTGAAGTACTGAGCGTGGCTGTTCATGAAACGTTGCGGTGCAGATGTAGTGCTGGCTACATGTTCACGGAGGGAACGCTCCAGCCCCCAGGGAGCATCTGACCCCCTGACACACTCTTCTTCTTTATTTAGGGAAGGTATACAGTGCTTCTTTTCTCTCGTCCATTTAGTTGGCAAAGTTTCTAGGGTGGGGGGTTAAGCCTTGCTTTATTTTTTCATCCTAGTATGTTAGGACCCAGATTTGGGCTGATGATAGCCTTAATGGATGGGCTCACAGAGGTTGAACACAGTAAGGTAACGAATCAGTGGCACAGGGAAGAAATAACTCAATGATTTCCACTTGTCACACGACTGCCTTAAAGGCAAGATCTTCTTTAATCCTGCTTCCCAAAAGATGCAGAAGGAAACCTCAACTGGCCCCCACCTGACCCACAGAGAGACTTCAGTCCTGGTTCAGCTCTTACGCCAGGGTGGGCAGGACAAACCCCTTTGCTTACTTTTTCTCCCCTGAAGAAGCTCTACATCTCCCAAAGGCATGTTGGAAAATAAATCTCTTGGCAGCCACCTGGGCCTGGCCTAGGTTATGGCTCGCTCTAAGTGTCTAAAATACATCTTCAATAAAAAAAAGGTTATTTTGTTATCCTGAAGTACCCAGAAAGATAAGAAGTGTTACTATACTAGTGGTATATTGAGAAAATAACCATTTGGCAGGCCAGTGGTGCCGAGCTCTTAAGGAGGGCATGCAAGCCACGGACAAGACTCATTTCTGCATGTGGCGAATTGCTCCAGTAGGCGCATGGCAGGAGAATAGAAAATGAAACAAAGAAAAAAGTTGGAAATAGTTATGCTGGGAGAAGTGCCCAGCATCATGAAGCAGATGCGGTTTGCAGCTCAGCACCTTGATTTGCTGTATCCTCTGAGGAGAGGCTCTGGCCGGTACTGAGGGAGCAGCGGAGTGCAGGGGTGTCAGTGCTGCAGCCAGGCGGAGGGGAGGAAGGTGTTCATCGATGTCCCGCTCACACAAGGTCCCGCCGTGCCAGCGCTGTGCTCTGTCATGCAGTTTCCTACTTCTGGGTTGAAAAATGGCCTAATTCATGCCTACAGTCATGTTGTGGGGCCCTTAATAAAACTAGTTCACATGACTAGGCCAGAATCGGTGAACTAAAAGTCTGGTTTCTGACTTTCATGAAACTATGAGTTAGAAGATTGCATGGCTGAAGGCAGGGAGCCTCCTTACCTAATTCTTTCAAAAGCATATAAGGTTAACGCATTTCCAAAGAGCAAGAAGACAAAGAAAAGATTTTTTCGTAACATCTGACTCACCCATGCATGTGAGCAACCCCAACAACTTCAACTATGGGGACAAAATACAGCAATGACACTAGTCAATATACTTTACATTACACATTTGCTTAAGTACCTCGTAGTTTAATATATTTCTCATGGAGAAATTAAACCAGTGCATTTACTTGACTGTTAAGCACTATTGATTAATACTAAAATTGCAAAATATTAACCAAAGCTAAGTCAACTGAATGCAAGGAAATGGAAATATGAAGAGTTCTGGCAGATCAGGAAAAAAACCAACACGGAGAGGCTGGAAGCATTCTGCTTTTTGTGTGTTTTTGTGGAGTGAAACTAACTGCAGCATATTGGGATTCATTTTGCAAAGGCTTGATCACTTGTAGTTTTTCTCTGATATTGCCATAAGGCCTTTTTAGTAACATTTTTGTGAAGTCAAAGCATTGGCTAGAATAAAGACAAGTATGTACTACAGTTCCTTTTAAGCAAATGAATTCTGGTGTTGCAACAAATGTGTCGTTAAGACTGCGCTTAGATCTGTAAGAATGAACTCTCCCTGCCTGATTTTCCCCTTTCAATACAGTGTAAACTGTGAGGCAATAACAGACAAAAAAGTACAGCCAATGTAGTATTAACAAAACTTGAGCTTTTAACAAGCCATCCCATGATACCAAATTACAGCTTTTATATACTAAATGTTCCAAAGGCCATATCTGTCGTGTTATGGTGCAAGCATCTCCAATGCCATCTCCTGAAAAGTAAGCTTTGCTACTTTTAAAAAAGCTTTCAAGGTGCAGCTATTCCAATAAAACAATATGTTCATGGTAGCACCCAATCCCCTACTTTCTTAACATCAAACCAGTTAGATCTCAAGGAAAATTAGTTGTGACTTTCTCGTTTCATAAAGGTTTTTCTTATGGGAAGGAATAGATGAAAAAATCAGGTATTTCTTTGTAAACAAGCTTCTACCAATGACTGTTTCCAGAAAACAGGAGGAAGTAAGGAACAAGGGATGATTTATCTGTTTGAGACTTCTATGTTTACCTCTAATACTGAAGTTTTCCTTCAGGCATTTTTCTCAAGACCATGTAACTGGACTTGCTGTGGCAATGTCTGCTGATCCTTTTTCTGCCTCTTCTTTGCTTTTGACAAAACAGGGCCTCCCTGCTGTCTGTATCTTCACTAAAGTGACCACTACTGCTTGCGTTTGGAGTAAAGATCCTGGTTGTTCCAGCTTAGTGGTTCCAGAGCTGAGTCCTACAAATACCAATGTGAGGTCTGGCAGGACTTCATTGTGCATTGAGTTCAAAACCACAAAAATTTTGGCTGTCTACTATTTTCTGTACTTGTTACATATGTTTTTCCATGAGCAATTATTTATAATTGAATGAGTTGTATAGAGTAGTGACTTGAATTAACCACATTTCTTCAGTAATTCTCTGTATCGACTATGTGAGAATTCTTATTAGAAGTGTGAAAAAAAATTTGAATGAATTATATTAGGTTCACAATAAAAAGCAATACAAACAGAAGACTATAAAACATTACACCATCAATGTACAGTTTCCTGTTGTTTAGGAAACCTAAAAAGGAGCCCTTTACCCCAGAAAAAGCAAACTCTTCGACAGTGGTTACCAGAAGGCAGAGACTAAACATCCACGCATATAAGTACACTCTACTGTACAGAAGTTACAGTGATTTAGGAGGTTGCTGGTAACTTGTCTAATAAAAAATAAATGAAAATTTTCTTTCAGAATTCCTAACATTGCAATTCACATGAAATTCTGTTTTCGGCTGAACTGAATTTTAATAATTATAAACCACTTAGGTTGTTTTTCACTGGCAATTCCTGAGAAAATTTGGTAGTCTGACAAAATAATAACATAACATTACTATTCCATGGTAAGGACCATGCTGCACCTGCAACACTGATCTGTACTCTATGAGGAATTGGTGTGTACCAAAAAATTGCACTGGCTTCAGGGGGATAGAGGATAGCAGGCTGTGTGCTTCCTTTCACCATTACCATATATTCAGTACAAGACTCCACAATCCTATTTCTGCCACCTTTAGGTTCTCAACTTAGGCAGTTACTACACACCACTGCTGTCAATATGTGACACAAAGATCCATCCTGTCCCATCCAGGAAAAAGCCTCCATGCTGCTAGATCATGGAATTAGTAATCTTGATTAAAAGGCAGAGTTTATTGCAGAAATTTAAGGTTTCAAATCCTAATAATGAAATACAACTAAAGCATTGATTAAATGCTTGAGGTAGATTGCCCAGTCTTTTTCTTTTTTTTAAACAGGGAAATTATGTACCAAGCCACTGCATTCATAGAAAATGAAGTACTCAAAAATTATGAAGTACTGATCTTCAAGTTCTAAAATATGTTTAATTTTTCCCTTTGCGATAATGGTATATTAAATCATACTTAAAAATTGATGATAGTCTATTTTGTCCACTGATCCTGCACAGGAGGCAGTTTGAGAACAACTGTAACCCTGGCAGTTTCTAATCTTCAATTTCCAACCTGCATTTTAGTATTTTTGTTCCATAATTACTTCATCTGTTTCAAGAAAGCCAGTTCAACACTGTTGTGTTTCTAAATGAGCTGGGCCAGTCCCATTAATTCGTTCAGGTGGCTGCTTTGGAGAAATTTCCACTTGGCTTTTTGTGTTGCAGGGAGTCCTTCTGGGCTCTCCTCTTTTCCCTCTGTCTTACAATTCTCTCAGAAAACCATATTTTGCAACTTCAAGGCAAAAAAAAAAAAAAAAAAAAAAAAAAAGACTGTTCCAAAGGACTGCTTTGTCAAAGAAACCCCATACATCTCAGGAAAGCCCACTTCCTTACTTGCAAAGCATCAGGTGGTTTTAGCTGTCTCTGGATCTGAACATTTTTTGTTCCTCTTACCTGAGTTATTCTGCATAAGTGGTACTAAAATCCACAGAAGGAGATATTTATCTTCCTTTAGGCAGACCTCTTTTGCTCCATTACTGTCATCCATACAAAAATATACCTAACAAAAGGCTAGCAATGACAGAGAGTATAGAGCTGATGATACTTGATTTCTGTATTCAGTAATTCCCCTTCAAAAGAAGCAATTGCCTCACTCACTGGAGTCATTACAGAAGCAGTTGTCATTCATACTGCCTATAGAATTAAATTCAACACTAGTTCCTAAGGTTTCCCCTACAATGTGGTATGATTCAGACTGATGGTGTCTTCCATAACTTTTGATTTCTACTGGGTAGTTACAAAATTCATTCAGTTATCACTCTTTTGTTGATTGACATATTGGGAGGGTCGTGTGTTGTGGAATCCAGATCTCCCAAAGCAACTTCTTGTCAGCTGCTTTCCACATTGGGAGGTCTGATACCCAATGAAGTCTGAGACAAACTTGGGAAACTTGAGTAAGAAGGCATATCTTTTTGTAATTCCACTGGTAACATTTGACCAGACTCCTCATTGTCGGTGGGATCGCATCACATTTTTTCTCATTAAGGATTCTGTAAAGTCTGGAGTTTTCTACAGATGTCTCTCGCTTACAGTTTCAGAGGCTTTCTCAGGAAAAAAAAAATCTGCTCTCTTACAGAGAACCGTTGTCGCTATTCATTCCTTCGCTTTCTTCATCGACGTTGCATGAAATACGATCCACTCAAAATTGGCTAGGGTGAAAACTGCTCATTTTTCTTGAGCTTCATGGCACTGCATATCCTTCTCAGCATAACTGTGCAAAGCAGTTTCTTTGTGGCTGGCAGTATCATGATCCCATACACTTCTAACAGTCTTCTCTATTTCATAAATGTACACAGGTTCTTTTTTTCTGGTCCTTCTGCCCTGCTCAGTTGAATCATTATAACAAAACTTCTCATCATTGTTTCTGAAGAGATCTGCAGTTATTTTTTTTTCCAGACTGCTGTTTTATGAATCTTTATAGCATCTGTTTTGAGTTCCCCAATGATCATTTCTACATCAGTAATATCAAGTTCCTCCATCTTGTCAGCTATATCAAAGTTGCCTATTGTTCCAGTGGGAAACCTCTTTGATATATAATGCTTGACATATCTTTTCATTTGCTTATAAGAAATTATTAGAGTATTTTCATGTCTGTCTTTTATTGGACCTGAAGGGCTCCAACTAAAAATAATTTATAAGCCTTTTTGTGATTGACATCACTTTTGTACATTTTTTTAATGGCTGCCACTTTCACTGCCCAGATTTAAGTACAGGCATAAGCACAGGTATATCCTTATTTCCCTGATATAATAGGCATTTTAGGTGTTTACTAAGATATACCTGTGTTTCAGTTTTTTGTCACTTCTTCTCATGTCTTGGTAAACTCTTATCCAACATCTCTGAAGAGATTCAGCTTTGATTATTTGCCTTTGGTGATGACATCCTACATGGCTTCATCAGGTTGTTCTTGCTGTTGTAAAAAACCCCTTATATGTGCTCCATCAGACAGACATAGGGACAGCTGAGTTTCTCCAAGCTTTTTAGTATCATTTTTATATATTCCTTGATTTTATGATTGATAGTTAAAATGCCATTTTTACTGAAGAGAGGTTGTAAGACTGTGATGTTTCTGATTGCTTTCTTTGCAAATGATTTCTTTGTTTTCATTGGTGGCATTGCTGCTCACTGCCCATACTTGCTCTGCTTTTCTCTTTCATTCCTCCTGAAAGGAAGAACAAAACATGGTCTCTCTGTTTCTCCATTATACCCTCTGGTGATACCAAAACTACTTTATAAAACTTTTTCTGGAGATACACATTACTACCACAGGATGATCTCAACAATGAAGATCCACAGGCCATTTTCCACCATCTTCATGTGAACCACTGCTGAACATGCCAGTAATGCGGGGTCTGCAATGGTCTGTCTCTGTGTGTGCATTCATTCTACATGGGCCAAGGAGGATGTTGCATTGACTTAATAAAGTCCACTGGGATGTTGTATTTTTCTTTTTTTTCCTTAATGTTATGCTTTTGTTAGGGACATAGTACTGCACGACTGTCACCTTCATGCACAGTGTCTGGAATTTCATGTACAGGGTGTTACCTGTAGCTTCGTCTCAGTTTACTGTGGCTTTTCACCATGATCAGCTCAGCTCTGCTCTTCCTATCAGATATATCGTTATTTCTTGAGCCTGATGCAATATGTTCCTGACCATCTGCCCTCACTTAGTTTTCCAGTTTCCTATGATTTTTTCTGACTTTTTTTCAGCCTGTAGAATCAAATGTACCTTCCATAATCCCATGCACAAGAAAAAGGGACCCTTCAGCAGAATATTTTTCAAAATATGGGCTGCTTTCACAAGTAAGTTTTAATCCTCATCTGTCAGGCACAACAATTGTGGCTCTCAAAATCTGAGATTCAGATGGACCAGATTTCTCTGCTCACCTTAGACCTCCATAGAGATTTCAGACAAGATACTAGAAGGAAAGAGGTGGCTTCATGCATATCTTTTGGGTTTATTGTCAGCTTACAATTACGAGCTGAAAGTTCATTACTTTAATTTCAAGCACACAGAACGAGTCTGCTTCTTGGCTGAATAGTTAAACTTTCCAGCAGAGACAGAGAAAAGTGAGTTTCTGAATGAATTTCCAGGCATTCTGCTACATTTTTCAAAGCTTTCAGTATTGACGGGTATTGTGTGAGTAACAACCAGGTGGTGTTTCAATACCCACAAGCCATAATATGACTTCTGTAGTTCTGAACTGAGCACTCTCAGAATATATGCATTGGTGAGCAATTATCTGATTTTAACTTTGCTATTTGATCTAGTCATCATTGAGGTCTGCTGTAAGAATGACTGGATGCAACCAAAGGGGCAATTAGATAATTGTATTTGAATTGTCTAAGGTAAAATATGTAAATATACTGTTTTGTCAGCTAACCAAAAATCTTCCTGTGAACTTTGTATTAAAATATTTTCAGAAAAGTTAATAAATATACAGATGACTTCTTGTCTTGCACTTTAAAGTGGCCCGGATACTTCAGGCAGAGAGTAGGATTTGTAAGTGGCAAAGTTATGTTATCATAATGCCCAGCAGTAATATTCTTTTGGTAGACGTAGGTGAGGTAACTGGTGATGTGACAAAAAGTAAATGGAAAGTTGTGTAGGTTAGTGAAGATTAGCAAAAATTGTGGAAAACTCTAGAATGACCTAGAAAAGCAGCATTTGTTATGCAAAGAAGTCTAAGTGCCGTGCAAGAACGTGTTGGATTTTAATATGTGGCCACATTTTATATGCAGATCCTTTACCCTCTCTTAAGTCTATGCAGTTTCTTCCAGGTTTTCAATTACTTTTAACCTTTTAAGAAAATCATCAGGTCATTATGGACAGCACAATTAGGTAGTATACTTATTGTGCAGTGGTGGTCAGAAAAGTTAATTAGATGTTAGGCTGCATTAAGAATGAGACAGAGAATAAATAGGAAAAGAGAACATATTCTTTTATGCATGCTGATATTCCAAACTCACCTTGAATACTGTATTCACTTTACATTGTATTATCTCAAAAAGACAGGGATGTAAAAAAATATAAATGCCTATAAAAAAGAGCATTGAAAGGAATTCATTAACATTATGAACAAGTGAGCTAATTGCATCAGAAAGGAGCAAAAAGTCCAGGGCTATTTCAAATGGGAAGATGTTGAAGATGCAGTAGAGATATAGCTAGAGGAGATATATAGAGGATTAATACAGAGAAAACATGATAGCGGGGAGACTGAATTGGTGATGCCATTTGTACCTTCTTCTAATAACAGAACAAAGGAGCTGTATAATTGCTTTCTGTGATTAAACAGTAGCTTCAAAACATTCAAAAGAAAATCCTTTCCCTTTCTGTAATGAAAAATTAACTTGTGGAACACAATGATGCAAGAAATTGAGCAAATAGCTTAGTGTGATGCAAGGATGGATTGCAGTGCCAACAGGGAATAAGAAAAAGCTGTGCAATCACACAGAATAAAATAAAACAACAGAGGTCATCAATCCTAATGCTGCTAACCATAAGCCATTCATGCACCAGCATTCATTTTGTTCATTATTACTACAGCTGTGCTTTGAGGGAACAGGATCACATCGGTAAGATCATGATAGGAGATTAAAAGCTACCTCTCAAAGAGTATCCTGAGCTGTGACCATCAGTCTGTTCCAAAGTGCCATCTCCTAAATTTCTAACAGTGGAGACAACTAACCTGAAGCCACCAAGGACTCTGACTGTGCTCATGCTGGAATGGACTCTGTGCCCATCTTCCCCACGCTCCTCGCAGGGGACATCGTATTTGGGACTATCCAGGCAAATTACTGCAGTGGCTCTGTAGTATTGATTTATTGATTTCATTTAGGGGTTGTAGCATAGGACTTTTAATAATTTCCACAGTGTCATAACACACTGCCTGTGATTGTCACTTATTTCTTGTCAACAGAGAAATTTGCACAGTGTGCCAGCATGGCATTGCTCAGGGTCCTAAAAAGGCAAGAAAATCACCAGCATGTAGCTCAGAAATACTGCTTGCTGAAGCAACAACACAAACCCACAGCCAGAGGAGCAGTCATACCGCACCTGAGATTCAATTCTGGCCTTTCCCTTCAGCAGCAGGCTGCAAAGCTGAGCTGCCTGCTGCTCCTGAGAGGCTTCACCCTGCGCGGTGCTGAGCGCTCTGCCTGGAGCCCGGCCAAGCCGTGAGCCTGGCGGCTGGGCTGCCCCCACTGCACCCCAGAGGACTCCTTATGGGCGATCGCTCAGCTTGCGCTCTGCTGGGTGGCCATCGGTTGCCTGCTCCGTTTGGGATCGCGTCTCTGGAGAGCTCAGGGAGGGATTTTTTTACTCTCTCAGGAGTGCAACAATTTTATGCTTCATCTTGGACTGATTCCCTGCTAGATGGTGTAACAAGTCCCTGGGCTGGGGGAAAGGGAAGAGCAGATGTCACCTCCCCGCTCCCCTGTCTAGGTCTCTTTGGTGGAAGCTGGTCCCACCAGGGGTCTAAAGAGCCCCACCACCTGCACTCTCCCTCCCCAAGCACGGGGGCTGTGAAGGTCCCTGTTTTTCAGCCAAATTACACGTAAGAAAGGGTCCTTGCACTGTCACGTTAACGTCAGAGGCAAAGTATTCATTTTGTGAGGGTGCCCACAATATGAATGAGTGTATGTAGGAGGAGATTCGTAACACTGACTTGAATGTGGAGCGTGTAATTCAGGGACTATTGGTTGCTATGGAGTTCAACTGAAGTGGAAAGTGACAGCAAAAAACCTCACACTAGTTGTACACAGAAGAACCTCAAGCAGAAACATAACATGGGGAATATTTTTATATCTTTAAGAAAGCCACCGAGAGGCATTTTTTCATGATAAAAGAATAAACCAATATAGTTCCTTTCTGCAGGCTGGTACATTCCCCCTTTGCTGGCAATGGCAGAGGCTTCCAGCTCACTCCAAGCAGGAATTCAAAGCCAGCCAGATATCTGTGGGTGACAGGCCTCCATCCAGTTATAAGCTAAGCAGTGGATTTCTCATGTTGTTAAATACAGTCCAGGTCTCAGCTTAGACTACTCTATTCTTTGTATCCTGTGCAATGTTGGACTAACCATTTCCAAAGAAAAAAATCAGTACACTTATCTATCCTGGATGTCAAGTTACTTTGGAATTTTATTTATAGACTCACACAGAAGCGGTGGGGAAGAACTTGCTATCTTTTCATTACAAAACAGGAGCGATGCCTGTCTGAAGCTGACATACTGGAACAGCCTAAGATAGCTACACTGAATGTGACAGAAGAATAATTTGGAGCTATGACATTAACTTAACGCAACTTGTGTTTTGCTCAGTAGGAGTTTTATCTGCATATATTCTGCTTCTACAGAGAAAGAAAAAAAATCTGTAACTTAACTTTGGCATGGCAAAGAAAGGGTTGGTACCCCACAAAATAAGAAAACATCTCTGATTGTTGTGTAAGAATTTGTCCAGTTTGCGTGCTGGCACATTATTCATATTTTTGCAGCTAAAGTTTAAGTGCCTTTGAATTGTTCTATGAAGAAAGTTACCCACGGCTGGTCAAAATATTTGTTGTGAACATTTGCTGTGAATGCAACCCATTTTCTCCGTGAATCATAGACAAGCCTTGCTAATTTCTGCACACATATGCGCTATTCAGACCTCAGACAGATGAGACAAACAAATCCCTTTCAGCACATGAGTCAGCCGTGAGCTCCTCTGTTTGACTGTTCATCTTCTCTGGTACAGGATTAGTCAAGTGCATCACCATGTTTATTCCCAATTCTTCATTTTGCAGTTATTCTTCCTCGTTATTCTTCAGCCATGGGCTGCCCAGCCCCTTGTGTGGGGTTCCTATGAGAGGCCTTTCCTCACCAAAAGGTCATAAAAAGTGAAGGTCAGGTCTTGCAGTGGTTGGACTGCCATTGGTCTGCCATTTCTCTCCGATGCTGGAGAGACAGGGTAGCTACTCATGATAGTGAGTTTGAATCAAGACATGAATCCCCAAGGTCCATATGCCAGTAATTTTCAGTGCTTTTTTCAGCAGAGGTGAGTTTAAAATTTCTGAAATAAAGATATGCATTAAAATAACCCAGATGTTTTGTAAGAGCACATTATTGGAAGTTGGGGCTTTCTTATCAACACTTCATGAGCAGATAGGAGAATTTAATCTGCTGAAATAAATTACTTTGTATGATTTATGAACACCTGTTCAAAACCCAATGCTGACTGGGTTCCAAGGGCTTTTCCATGAACGCCGTACCTTGGCTGCGTGTGGGAACAATTCAAACTGCTCTTTCCTGGGTTCTCCCTCCTCCACCAGTGTTGATCTGCTTGCTGTTCACATCTCCCTTTCTAAGCCTTTCCTTACAGCTTCTTCAGCTTTGGTTAGCTCAAATAATTTGGGACAACTTGAGCATGTTTTTCTGGTCATTCTTCTTTCCGTTTCCTCATCTGCACATTACTTCCAGTGGGAATCCTCCTTGCAGGGCAGTGCCAGCTCTCCCCCCACTAGAAGCGAAGTGTGCATTTCTGCTCCCCGTTGGTGATTTACTGTGTGAGGAGGGAACAAAGTGAGATGTGGTCTCTTACCTGATTCGTACCTATACCATGTTTGCAGTTTGCTAGATGCTATTCTGCCTTGGCCATAGCTTTTTTGTGAGGAGTACTATACTGTCTTCTCTTCTTAGATGTTCAAAACCAGACTCAATGAAACCAGTTTTATATTGCTTATATTAAATAAGATGGTGTTGCAAGTTCATTTCTTCGTGACATTTAAAAGGTGATAAATTCATTGATTTGGTATCCCAAGCCATTTTTTTTTAACAAGAAATCCCTTTTATCTGCTTTTGCTTTTAACTAAAACACCTTTTAAGTATTATAGGAGAGATGCTCTTACCGCATACTATCTTAGGGATGTTAAGCTGAGTTGTCTGCAACTGCCAAGATAACAACACTGGTTCAAACTTTTTTAGCCTGCTGTCTTGTGGGACAGTCAAGATTCTTAGTGACAGTTTGGTTTTGCTTACTACCAGACAATCTTAATGGTACTTCTGTATGTTCGTACTTTTAACCGTCTGAATAACCCAATTAATTTCACTAGGGTGCCTAAAAGAGAGCCTGCCCCTAACTGTTCAGAGACAGTAAAGTCAAAAGCCTTTACTGATGCTATCTTCTCCAAAATGTACCACTTCCTTGCGGTGTCTCTTATTTGACCCCTTATTTTCCAACAATCCCTCAGCTTTATTATCCATGTATCTCTTCAAAATGACTGGTGGCAGACACATGCAAATAGATCATTTAATTTCCCTGCAATGTCTTTATCCCCTTTAATTGTTCCCATTGCACCCCGGTACTCCACTGAGCCTTTTGATTCTCTCACAGCCTGCTTACACTCTTATAATTAAGTAATTTCTTCTTATTTATTTTCATGTTATGCCTTTGGCTAATCTCTCCACCAAATCCCTCAGCTAAACCATCTTCATTTTTGTTTTACACTATTGTTCCTTACCACCAGCTTCTGTCAGGCTAACTTCCCATTTTCCAAAGGATATTTGAAGAGCCTCTTTTGTGGTACCTTTCCATTCAGCCCACGCAGATACGCACTCTCCCTCCCTCCTCCTTTTTGTCTTTCTGGGTCTTGTGCAAATCTTTTGTAACTCATTAGTGGCTCACTTCAGTAGGCTCCATGCTGAATCCTTACAGCGCCGTTACAGCGCTGTACACATTTCCCTTTGTGTAATAGTAATTTATTTCACTTTTTTTTTTTTTTTTTTTTTTTTTTTTTTGTGAGGGTTAAACTGGTGCTGAGGGAGGTTGGAAGAGCAAAAGGAACATTAAGCAAAAGAACAAAAGAGGTGGACTAATAGAAAGTGGTTCTTTGTTCATGCATAGAAAATTATTTGGATGCAAATCAGTCCCACAGCTGAATGATTTGTCTCAAAGCCTCAAGATTAGGGAGCAGAGGGCTTCAGCCTCAAGTGGCACTCTCTCTGATTTCTATCCAGATCCTCCATTCACAAAACAGCGTGACTGCAAACAGCTCACCTGGAGGACTTGTGTGCTGCTTTCATGTCTCCTTGTACTCATCTGAAAAACGTCTTTGTGTTCACTTTGAGTTATTTCCTACACCATGACTTGAAACTGCAAATATGTAGAGGGGGAGAGGGATCTGAGCCAGATTAGTTACATGCTAAGAAAACTGGGTGCCATATCTCCCAGGCAAAGAATTTCTACTAAAAGTACAGGGAAGTAAAGGTGAGAAATTGCTTGATAACCTGGTAATTTATGTAGACACCTAAACAAAGATTGGAATTCCTAAGCAGAGAGTCTGAGAGGAAGATTTTGCTCAATCAAATTAAATATTTCATTGTGATTTAGAGTTTAAATGGATTATAGAAAATGCCTTGCGTACACCATTTCTGCACACCCGTAATGAAATCATTACTCCACCTTTAAAAGCATCAGAGGTAGCAGGATCATGAATACAAGTTTGTATCTTCTATGAAATTTTTTCTGATCACAATGTGGCCCTATTTTCACACCTTCAGCAATAACGAGTTTTCAGTTAGTTTTAAGATTTGCAATGTGCGTTTAAATCAAGCTCTGGATTAGTCCATCTTCCCCAATCTAGCCAGAAAGCCATCCATGAATGATGATATCATTCTGTGATGACAGCAACAGAGAGTGGAGAAGGCTGGCACGTGTGTGAGGACACTTTTGGAGACACTGGACACCTCTGAGACCTTCCACAGCACAGTTCTTGTGGAAGGCTGACCCCCCTGAACAGGGATGCTGGGGTAGAGTAATGTAGGATATATTAAGTAGACATGGTCTAGGGGTATAATTGCTTTTTTCATCACTGAAAGTGTAGTAATTCAATGCTGCTGTGTGAAAGTAATCTCCCATTTCAGCTGGGCAGAGGGTAGTATGTTCATATCACAGTTTTTTGAAATAAATTTAGGCTGAAAATAAATGTCAGCTGTCAATCCAGTCGCTATGCCTTCACCTTACGTTGCTAAGGAAGCACTCCTTCAGTTTGCCTGTTTAGCACAGCTTCCCCACGCAATTTGAAAAGGTCAAGGTTGTCCTGTTACTGCAAATGAGGGAGAATTGGTCTGGTGCCCACCAGCAACAGAGTTAAATAGCTTTAAGCTCTATGTGTTACAAGTTGCCTCAGCAATTACCCTTCAGAGAAGCTTCTACCTTAGGCAGAGAGGCACAGTTCAGGAACAGCTTTTTCAAGGGACTGGGTCTTTAGAGAAGGAATGTACATTTCCGCTCCAAATGTGCTGAGAGAAAAGAGAAAGAATAAGAAAACACTTCACCATTTACTTCTAATAGAAATTTATCATGTGTTGCTGCTTGTCAGGGGTAGAGATCTTGATGGTAGAGAACTTTGTTTTGACTGCACATAGGTTTTTTCTCTCAGGCAGAATTTGAAACAACTCTTGTAGGCTTAGATGACTTGTTTTAAATTAAAGAAAACAGCAGAAGAGGATTAAATTAAAATCTCCATGGGAGAACATGGTGTGAGTTTTCCCTGTAACAGACCTCGGGTCTCATCAAAATTTGAGAATTATGCGAGGTAAAGCAGACTGCAATAACAGTATGTTACAATTTCATTTTACAGAAGGTTAAGCTGCACTTTCTGAAGCTTTCCTTACTTGTTGCTCTTTAAAAGAATCTGTTGTTTGTAAATCATCTTAACGGGAAGGACAGATGATGAGAAGGCCTGATTCAGCTTCCTCAGGTATAAACATGGAATAAATCATTAAAGTGTCCAGCTGTCACTTTTGTAAAATGCATGAGATGAAAGTAGAGAGTGGCCCAAGCTTCTCAGTACAGACTTTCACATTAAAGAAACACTTCAACATTTTCTTCTCTGTCACTTGCTATCTCCTTCAGGGCCTCCCCAGTTTCTAATTATTCTCCTAGAGCTGGGGGTAGCCTTGCAGCCAGCCTATTGGTAGCTGCTAATTAATTAAGAGTTCCCATTTGGAGTGGGTGCAGCTATTTTCCATGTTGCATTTGGTTTGCAGAAATAAGGCAACAGCCAAACTTTATTGTGCAAAGCGTTGGATCATTCCCTCCACTCAAGCAGGCAGCCAGGGAGCCTAGTTGTAACCATACCACTTATATCATACCAATTTATTTCCTTTTCTGGTTTCCATCTTTAGAATAGAAAGAAAAGAAGGGAGGGAAAAAAATCATAAAAACCCAGTAAAGTATGTCCAGAAGACCAGGGATTTAAACAGATAACCTGAATCCATTTCATTTCACCACAGAGAAATATTTTCCCAAAGTAGCTTAGCTAAAATCTATTGTAAGGAATGCCAAAAGAATTGAAAAAAAAATTGAAAAGATTTAATTCCACCAGTGAGCAGGACTTATCACATCTAGCAACGGAATGTGAGTTTTGGGGCAGGAGCGCTTTAGTGACACCTCTGAAACAACTTTTTCAAAAGAATTCTACCAGAATAAATCCCCGTCCTTTGCTCATGCCTCATCCACAGCAAAGCTGAGTATCTTGAAGTTTGAAGATAACTGCAACCATTGATTTTTTTTTTTTTCTGCTTTGTCTTTAGGAACTCCTTCATAGATATCCTTCGAGCTATCCTACTGTCCTTGGAAGTGCTCATCGAAGATCAGGAGCTTCAGATAAATGGCTTCATTCTAATTATAGACTGGAGCAACTTCTCCTTCAAGCAAGCCTCCAAGCTTACGCCGTCGATTCTCAAACTGGCCATTGAAGGATTACAGGTAGGTGGAGGGTAATACATGTACCTGCAATATTTATTGCTGCAGCCAGTGATTTTTGCCTCAGCAGGCACTGGGCAGGGGTGGTGTCCCGTCCACTCGCAGCATAGCTTGATTTTCAGACATTTCATTTTTGACCGTCTTTCACTTTTATTTCAGATGTAAATTGGTGTAACCAGTCTGTGTGTTACTCACTGCAGCACTGAAGGACAGTTAGAGATCTGAGGTTTAATCCATCAGAGTATTCAGAGGGCTTAAAATCCAGCAGCATCTGCCTTCCAGAGCATGCAGACCACATGCAAGCACATCTGCATGCAGAGGGAGAGTGGCAGGAGAAGATAGCAGCTCCCTCAGCAGATGGAAGTGCACTGCCGTGTTCATGCGGATGCGTTTGAGTTGGAGGGAAATGAGGAAGAGGGAAGACAGACTCCCTGTCATGTCCTCATTCTGACTGCCTTAATTTGTCACATAGGATCCTGTTGCGTTATGGTTCAGATGGTTCAGGGGCTGCACATCCACTGGGTGCTTGCAAATAAACAGGAGCAAGGCAGAAATTCTTTACAATGAGTGTGGTGAAACACTGGAATGGGTTGCCTGGAGAGGTAGTGGAGGCCCCATCCCTGGAAACATTCAAGACCAAGTTGGACGGGGCTCTGAGCAACCTGATCTAGTTAGCAGTGTCCCTGCTCACTGCAGGGGGGTTGGACTAGATGACCTCTAGGGGTCCCTTCCAACCCAACTTCTATGATTCTATGATTCTATGATTCTATGATTCTATGATTCTATGATTCTAAGATAAAACCGCGTGCTGTGGTGGGGTTAGGTGGAAAGTGAGAACAAGGCAACTGGGGCTTGTTGAAGCAATCTGAGCATGAGGACAGGCTGTGGTGCTCAAAGAGTCTGAGCCCATCTCTGCTGTTCGACCTGAGATGGGTCTTGAAGTAGTCTGACACAGCCTTATTAATTTTGGGCATTTGACAGAATCCCAAGCCTATTTAGGTTGGAAGGACCTCAGAGATCACCTGGTCCAACCCCCTGCTCAAAGCAGGGCTGGCTTAATCTTAGACCAGGTTGCTCAAAGAGCATGTTTCATGTAGCTTCATATTTAAAAGGAGAGATTTTATAAGTCATTGTTTTTCCATTTTATTTTTAGTACTTTTCAGGTATCCTGCAGTCATAAATACCTCAGGAATAATCTTCCCTGGTGTGTGTGTATTTTAATTTTAACTCATATACTAGAAAGAACAATTTGTTCAACTAATTTTTTGACTAACAAATTGTCTACAATTAGATCATGATTATGTTATTATTCAAAAAATAAGTAGAAAAATCTGCCAGCAGTTTTAAGCCTGTGTTCCCCTTTGTGGGGAATTTTCATCTATTCTAACAAATTAGAAAGTCAAGCTGTGCAATTAGTCCCTAGGACAACACCTTATCTTCTCCTGCTGCTACTATCTGCCTTCCTTCACAAAATAACGTTCTGTGGCTCAAAAAAAACCCCTCAAGTCAGAAGGAAGAGAAAGCCAAGTGACATTCATAAGGAAATCAAATTCCAGCAAGGTGTCCTTGTGCCTGCCCAAATTTTGCACTCCCAACTCTCCAGTAAGAGGCCAGTCCAGCCTTCATCCCATCTGATTTCTGGTCACAGTATTGCCAGGTTGTTTGCCTACTGTACGGGAATGAGGGGATGTGTCCACCTTACGGCAGCTCCAGCTTTGAGCAGTGGAAAAGAAGGTTATTCCTTTCGAAGCCAGTTTCCCCTACTGTGTCTCTTCACAGCCTCTTCTTTGACATCCCCATGACCTGGAGGGAGCCCCCAGTTCATTTGCAGCTGTTGGCAATAATATGTTTCTGGAAGTACAAAAGCCTGGAAGTTCCAGAGCTGGTCTTATGATGGTGTCATTAGCCTGACACCTTGTGCTGGGCAATTTAAGGAGGCCGCCTTTCTTGTTGGTGGGTAGGGACTTCATTTCTCGTTTAAAGTCACATTATTGTTGTCTTCTCCACGATAAGTAGACATATAACTGTCTCTCCGAAGAGTACAAATTGGGATAATGTGTCCCAGACTTTTCTAACCACTGGTGGGTTTGACGAGTGGTAGGAGTTGTGAATGCTGCACTCTGATTTACCAGGTTTAGAAGCAAGACATTCATGCTTATAAAACACATATTTAGCAACCAGTGTTGGTGGGGTTTTTTTTAGGGGCGGGGTTTTTTTGGCTCTCGTTGTTGTTGAAGTACCTTCATTAAGACTTTATTCTATTATTATTTTAAAATAACTGCTGTTTTCCTAATGTAAAATTTATGTAAAATGTATTTGAATGGCAGGCAAGACCTACATACTGAAAAAGAGGAGTCACAATATGAGTTGCATTGGAGGTCACTGAAAGTGAAAAAGTCAGGCTCTACCCTCATGAGATGATGATGTCTGAAAAAAATCAAGATTGTTTTAGTTCCCTGTTATTTCTCACAGCTAAAGCATTATGCATGTAGAGATGCTCAGACAGGCAGATTACATGGCTATCACATCCCTCCTTTCTAAGAAGAGATTTTTGGGTCATATTAAGACCTATATAAATCTAGTGAAGTGGATCGAAGGAAACTAATTCTCTCTTACAATTTCTGGTGGGGTTGAACCCATATGTTGCCATGTTGGTGTCTGAGCCAGGAAATTCTAACATCTCTGTCTGTAATAGTAATTCTAATGCCATAGCTGAACCATTTTCCCATAGCATTGTTAAGCTCTCATCTGACTCAGTATCTCACACCGTGGCTTTCTGAAATATAAAAAATAAACAGTAGTGTATTTAATAATTTAAATTTATGCATTTGGTAATTTTTTTCTTACTTTCAAATGGCGTTAAGCCAATTAATATATTGGCAGTTCATTTTTTTTTTGCATTTATATTGAATTTATTTTATTCCTCAAATTGCTGCTGCAGCACATTATCACGAAGTGCAGAGACCAAACATTGCACAGGTGCATACAGTAATTCACCCTTTGTTGCAAGACCAACACAGCCCAACCTAATAGGCTCAGATGCAGAGATGAATATGTTGCTATTATATAGGATGTTCAGCTCCAAATACTGCAAAGTCTGTAGACGCTCAGGGAGATGAAGTATGAGTTACATCACCACCTGGCTGAAGCACATTTTGCTCAGTACTCTTCTTTGTTCTGCTTGGATTTCTGTATATATTGCATTACACAAGATAGTTCATTATAACTTAGCAGGACACCTACTCTGTTTCTCTGTTATTTAATGACCTAAAAGTAGCCTTATGACTCCACTTTAAACAACAGTTGTTCGGATGCTAAACAAGTATTTGTACAGTATGGCAATTCTCATCATGCCACAGCAGCACAGGGACAAATGTGGTTTTAGTGCCTAAACCATCTCTGTTTAATGAGGTCTGCTCTTTTATCACAAGGCAATTGCTACTCTATGCTTTGAGCTCATACCATACTCCTTCCTAGACCTTACTGATCTTTTGAGTTTTAACACATTAAAGAGAAAATTGTCACGTGAATGGGAAGGTGGGGAAAGAGATGTATATAAAACCAATGTGTTTTACCAATAGCTTGATGAGTTTTGACTTCTGATCCTTATTCTTTTAATGTGAACAGCTTTTCCCCTTCACAGCATATTTCTCCCCTCTGTTCTCTTTGCCTGTCAAGTTACACTTCTGTGTGTGTCACCCTGATCTTATAATTATCCTATGATGGTAGACAAAATTTAATTGTAGCTTAAGTTAACCCGAGACTGATCTTTTGGCATTTTGCTTAACAGTTTAGAAGCATCAGAGTCCATTGGCGAAGGTGAGAAACCCATGTTGCAATCATGAAGTAGGTAAAGCATGTAAAAAATGGTCACTTCTTAGTATGCAGGTTTGCTACTGACCACTGCATCTGAAGACCTCTAATAAACATGGGAATCAGGACTGAAGTGTGTTACAGTGAACGTAGCCTGGGTGTTCAGTGAAGGCCAGACTTTTCATTTTAATGCTGGTTGGTTTTTGCTCAGAGGATGCAGTTGCTTTGCCTCTAGACAGGACTTTTGATTTCAGGGTGCTCCTACCAATGTGTATAGAGAACCACTGTTTGCTTCTGCCTTATCCGACACCAGAGCTATGCACTGCAGTTTGTGTACATGCATGCCCATACCAGTTTAGAATTTCCCCCAGCTAGCACTCTGAGTTGAAATGAAGCAACTTCTCAAACAGCATCTGGAAATATTCCAAAACTTTCACAATGGCACAAGGCCAGATATTGCCTGCCATTGCTTTGGTAAAAGCAAAGCCAGAAGGCTACTGTCTTCCAAGACCCAGCTGAGTGGCTTACGGCACAAATCAGCAAGCTGGATTCAAAACTGACCTGAAGACCAGGTTTGCACTCCAGCGTACCTAGTACTGCCTTACATAAAGGCTAACTTGCTGTGTCAAGGTTCTGAAAGAAGTAAAGCAAATGGTTATATCCTGGCTGTATTCTTTCTTTGATAATTCTGTAACATGCAATTGTACTCACACATGCGAAGCCAGTGACTTAAAAAAAGACCTATGCCCACTTTATGCCAATGATGAATTACTGCAGGAGGGATCTTTATGGTTCAGGAAGGCTTTGATTCAAATTTCACAATCATTGCAGCAAATAGCAGTAACAACAGGGAAGAGCCAAGATCAGCGAACAGCAATTTGGCCCCAGATTTTCATTGGTAATAGCCTGGCAGAAGTTATAAGCAACAATATAGATTAGGACATCCATTAAAGCTCTTTTATTTTTTTAAATTATCTTCAGTTTATCATCATCCAGTGAATTTGGGATCTGGTATTTCTGGGGGGAGAGAGAAATGAAAGGAAATCAATGATGCTTGACTTAACATCTTAATCAGATACTGGTACTGATAAAATTATTCTGAAAGAAATCTTCAAATAAGGGAAACCTGTATGAGCTTCTCTTAGAAAATTGTTTAAGGTACAGTTATCCAGAATAGCACCAATGCTGAGATTAATTCAGATAATCAAGCTAACAGGTTTGTTTGGACATTATTGGGGGTTAGCCCACTTTGAAATCTGGAATGAAACACCACATTAAGGAAAACTCAGGCTGCTTAGAATTATGTGAAGCTTTTTCATCTTTAATATGAGCAATAGATTTAAATACATTAAAATAGATTTTTAAAAGTTAGATTTTTTTTTAAATTCCCTCCTACTGTAATTATGTGGGATTGAGAAACTTAATGTCAGTTAAATTATAGCAGCAGATTACTTGTCTCTTGACACTATCTTATACAATCAAATATTTTTCCTGTTGTGCTTCAGAAGTAAGAGCTAAAATATAACATATGCTCAAAATGCAGACTAGAATACAGAGCTTGTAGGAAAAAAAATATAGTCCAATATTGTGGCAAGGGTGTAACTTGTTTGTTTATTTGTTTTTCCAAATCTTAGTGAAAAATATGAGGTATAAAGCTAATAGAAGTTTTCCAGTGAAAAACATTTTCTCTGGAACAATGACATTTTTTTCAGAATAAAAGTATTACAGTGAAATATGTTTCCACAATTCTTTGGAAAACTCTGGAAAGATGTTTGTTTCAAAAATTTTCATCGGGAAAATCAAAATACTTAACATTCCTTTCCATTATGCATGGTAAGAAGCACTTGATTTCTTTTGCAATTGTTATCAGTTCTTGCTTTTTCAGAGTTGAAATCAAGCTGAGATAACAGAACAGTATTTCAGATCAGCATGGTCTGGGTTGATGGGTATGACCGAATCTTTGTTATGGTCAAACTGGGGATCTGCGCAGAGCCCGGGCAGTCCTCCTGCATCTGGAGACTTTGCCAAACCCTTTGCCCTGCAAGCTTGGACTTTCCTTCACCAGTCCAGACCCTGGAGCAAGGAGCTGACTCTTCTCTCCTTGTTTAAACACATTTATAGTCTGAAACCCAAGGATGGGTGTGATCTCTTTGACTTGGTACTTCCAGCTGAACTCTTTCTGAGTCATGTGATGGATGCAGGCTATGAGATGCCTTCCATAGTGAGCATAAGATACTGCTAGTCTTTCTAAAGGGTTTCTGAACATAAAACTGCTGTTACTTGAAAGTTTAAAGTGAGTGAGAATCCACATTGCAACACACTGAAGAACACTCTGAAAAGACTTGTTCTAGCTCAGCCGTTCTGTAGAAATCTGTAGTGTAGGGAGAAGTCTGACTATGCTATAAATATCCTATGATGCTGTTATGTCTCATCGGGTATTTATAACAGAAAGACAAGAGAGCTCTCTGTCATTTCTGACTGAAGGCAGAACAGAGCAAAACCTCGGTAACAGAAGCTAGGCGAGTAAAACCATATATAGGCACGTGGATGCACTGGCTTGGGCAAGGACAAGTCAAAAAAAACCCCTTAGCACCTAGTGTTTGTCTCTGGGAGGCTAAATGCAGACTCAGAAGTCACTCATTCATTTACTCTGCTGTTCCTCAGTCTTTCAGGTTAAAAATCTCGAAGACAAAAATCAGCAGGCGGCATGAGGCCAGTGCTGGGGCAGTACAGCTGGCTGGGACCCTGTGTGCATCTGCGGGGTAATGCTGATTTATGGCAGCTGAGAATCAGTCCGTCTTGCTCTTCTGCTGTTAGAAAGAAACCTACTGTTTTTTCTTTTTTATGTCCAGGATTGAAAGACTTGTAAAAAATTAAGGGGATCCTTAAATTTTGGATTTTGTGCAAAAGCCTTGTCATTATCTTTCTCAGGAGAGAGAAACTGAGGAAAAGGGGATATTTTTGGCTGCATTCTTGAGGATGGGTAGCTGCTTCTTTAGTAGTGGCCTACCAGAGGGTAGACAATTTTCCTCAGATTATAAAACTGGTTGTTCCTGTGTCATAACCATAGGGTGTTGATACATCCAAAAGGCATGTTGTAGCTTACTAGACTAGACTCCCTGCTAATAACTCTAGAAGACCTGTTAATAACTCGAGCTTATGTTCATAGAGACAAGATTAGCTATATCAACATGGTTTTACCTGAGGAAGGGGACAAATCTGCTTTGTGAAGAAAATAGAGAGCTCCTCCCAGTAAGAATTATTTAAGTGTTTTTGAAAAGAGTCAGCTTCAAGATCTAATGATATTCAGCACCTGGAAAACAGCTACAGATCACAACTTAGCAAATGCTATAAGATGTAATGCGCTTTCCCAAACATCTGTAGCAAAAAACTTTCTTGACTTCAAACCAGCTATTTGTATGAAATTTAAGTTTGCATATTTACACAGATATTTGGATGAAACCAATTCCAATACATGCACATAAAAAGCATACCATTTGTTCCATTAAATGCTGTCTCAGAAGCTCCCGCATCTGTTCTCTTGCTATTTTTTTTCCTCACTATTAGAATGTGCTTCTTGTTAGAGACCTTAGCTGAACTGCTGAACATGAAGTCACAGCTAATGATGAGCACTTAGTATCCATCGAAAGAAGGTCAGTTTGAATCATTCCAGAAACACTCATGCTATCTGTCTCCAACAGCTGTTGTGATAGGTAGAGTGAGTACTCTCTGAGCTGTCAGCGAGGGTGCTTTGAAATTTTAGGAGACAAGAAAAGGGATTGACTCAGTATATATAAAATAAAGGTAGATAAACAGACATTGCTCTCTGCAAGAGAAGGCCTATGCTCATTGTGTGCTTATCATCTCTGGGGACTCGACTGAAACAAGGAACAAGAAAGTATGGTAGGCTGTAGGCTCACATTTGTCACTTGAAAATTGGAATTAACTGCTTATTAGAACTGATCAGCCCAGCCATGTTTGCCAGTTGGAGGTTTTGGGGCCTTTGGCTTTGAGTAAAGGATAAGCTGCAATGTGGACAGCCTGAGAGGCTGGATACGTTAAGTGAAAAGTCTTTTTTAACGCCAGTTATTACATTTTAGTAAAGGTCTCATCGAGTTGCCAGTAAGTTAGACAGGAAGCAAATACTTTTTCAGCCCTGCCAAGGAAACAGGAAAGCTTATTGCAATAAGTCTGGTTAGAACAGAAAGCAGCCGTTTCTCACTGGTAGCCAGTAAAACAGCAACTAGAGCTAACACTAGTCATGCTTGAACCTTCCCTCCAACATATGCATAAGCAGCTCGTGTTGCACCTTGAACCTTTCTTCCTCTTATGAAACGTGAATGCGGCCAAATGTACTTGCATTAATTTACATTATCCCTGTCCTCATTAATTTCACGGAACTTCAGGAGTGATGCATCTGTAATAACTGTTTAACTTCTTTTATAACTACAAAAGCCTTTTTAGCATGGAACCTGAGTGAAAGCTTCCTGAAGAGAGCATTTGCTACAGATACGTCCTTGCTACAGCTGCGGCAGTGTCACATCAGTTGTCCCCTTACACCTCCAGCTCACAGACCCCTTGCTAGCACGTGCCTTCAAGGATGTGCTCCATCGCTGGAACTGGCCACGGGGCCCTGACCGCTGTCATGCATGAGGCAGCGGCTTGGCTCGCACAGCTGCAAGGAGGGCTCGCACCAGGACTTTGTGTCCCCACCATACGCTCTGCTGCTCTGGGCAAGGTGATAATTTCTGGTGCAAGATTTTAACAAAGAGCTGCAGAGAGTAGCATTTTAAAATTCTGCAGAAAGGCAATGATTTTGAGAAACGTTTGCCTGCTTGTTTTTTGACTCGTGCAGAAAACCAGGACTTCTCTACCACACATAGCAAATCTCCTTAAAGCCTCGTCTATTATTATAATCTTCTTCTCAACAAAGCAACTTATAAATTCCTCAATATTTTGTATGGCCATACATATTTGTATGGTCAATATGTGTATGGTGAATACGGTCAAAAGAGACTGCAATGTTTTCAGTAAGCTTGAGGTGAAGTCCCAGCTAATGTGAATGGGACTTTTGCCCTTGCCTTGACGGAGGCTGTAATTCCACCCCTGTTATGCCTTGGCAGAAAGCGATTTTCCACATTGTGAGAGCTTTCCAGGCTTGCAGAAAAGGTCCCTCAACATCAGAGCACTTCTTTTAGACCTTTTTGTCTAGTGATCTTGAAACACTCAGTTTCATTCTCAAACATTTTTATGTCTCTTCTTAACTATGTAGAGCTTAACACTTGAAACAAGCATTCCTGAATAGCAGGGGTTTCTTTCTGCAAAAATGTCAGCCCAAAACACCTCAGTCATCACAATCTTGCAAGGAAAGATGAAAACATGGAGTGGAAAATTCATTGAGACTCTCAACTTCCTTCTCCCCTCCTCTCTACCCCTTGCCCCGCCCCCCCCCCCCCAACTTTGATTTCGACAAATGGGCATTTTCTGAGGCAAAAAAATGTTTCAGTGGAAATCCCTCCAGTAGCTGTGCTGCCCTGTAATTCAAACCCTCCTACAATTCTTTCAGGATGTGTTTTGCAACCCTGTCTGCTAGACATGTTAGACCATTGGAATGTGCATTCTGCTTTTCACTCTCAGCACACTCCCACTACTTCAAACTGTTGTAGAACCAGTCTAAAGCACGGCCAAAGTGTAATAAAAGTAATTTCCATTTCAGAGGGGGCTTTTTGGTCAATGCCAATCTGCACGCAATGAAAATGCAGCTAAGAAAAAGCATAGCTAACACAAATACAATTACAATGCAAATATTCTTCAAATAGCAGATACATTTAGAATGGCATCAAATTGACAGTTTTTCAGAAGAAAGGCAGAAGCATGAATATATACGATGAGCAAAATACTTGATCACTGTTTAAGAATTAAGGAGGATAACAGCAGAACTTTTAACAAACTGAAAATAGAATTAAAGCTTGTCTAGGTTTATAAATCGTATTCTTCTATTTTCCAAGGGGTTTTAGAAGCAGCTTTGAATTAGTAGAAATGTGCTCAGTAGCACATGTGCTCAATGTCTGAAAGAGATGTTTTCTGGTGGATTGGTGGGAATGCTCACATGAATGGAAATCTGCCATAATTACAAAATGTCCTCCTCTAACTTTGGTGTGAAGTTTCATGATAAGTCCCACTGGCAATCCTAACTTTATTTGACTTCATTGACAAATACAGAGAACCTGTCTTTTTAAAAGTTTCTCAGGAAATAACATCTCCTCGGTATAGCACAGACAGCATTAACCTCCTTATGATGGTCCTTTCCTTTATCATATCATGTTTATCAAGTTTATTGCTAAATGTGAGGAAAGCTGTGAGGGGACAGTCCTAAAGACATATGGATTCACAAATCTGTACTGTAACTGAAATTAATGAATTGGTACAGATAAAGCTTTGGACTTAATTAAGTGATGCGACTGGGCTTTCTGCTAACGTTGGAGACAGTATCTACTACTCACTCCCTCTGAAAAAAAGAAGTTAGTCATTTTGCTATGCAAAAAAAATTAAACCTCTGTATTTTCAGACAAATTCCAAACATATTTTATCAAAAAGAGAACATTTGCACTCAAAACCAACCAGGCAAACCTCAGGTTCTGTTGCTGGCCACTCTCTTTACTTAAGCCAAGTCAGTGATCACTGCAGCATGGAGACTGTCATCATTTGGCATGAGATATAGAAAGACCACTTGGACAACTGGACTGGCAAAGGACTAAGGAAACAGAAAACAGCCAAGCTGCAGTCCTGGTCAGAATCAGAATTTCTGCAATTAAGCTTTTTTACAAAAAGTCAGCATTTTCTAGAAGCAGCCCACAACTTTTTCACACAGAAATAAATAAATAGGTTGGAGTGAAGAGCTGCCCCTTGATGAAACTCAGTTTCTCCTCAAGATTCTAGCTTAAGTTTATAGTGTATCACCGCTCATATTCCTACCCAGTCTCTGCCATGGATATGTGGGTTCAAAGGGTCTTCTGGTCACCTAATAGCAATTTCTGCTCAAAGCAGAGCTACTGCAAATACTAGATCAGTTCAACCATGGCCATTAAATCAGCTGGCCACTATCCAGCTTTTTCCACTGCCCAACCTCCCTTCTCTTTCTCTACCTCTCATATTGCTCTCTTCCCTAAATATTAAAAGATAAATAAAGATGTGAGGTAAACCAGGTGTGAAGGGTGTGCATTTTGTGGTGCCGAGCCCACATGGCTAACAGCATTAGGTATTCAAACACACCCATATAATTAACTATTCAAGAAATTTCCCCCCTCCAATTTGTTATACATGCCTGAGTGAATGTTAATGGGGTCACGTAGCTCTTTGAACTGGTGCTGACAGAACAATAAAGAGTTCCCGTGGTTTTCAAGAAACAGCATGGTGTAATTTTGCTTGCTTTGCAAGGGCATTTCTTAATGATATCATTATACCCTCTAAACTCCTCGTCCACTCTCAGAAACTCACAACACTTCAAATGACAAGTTACCTTCTCTTCTCCCTGGGAGAATTGAATCTCAATTATAATTTATAATGTGTTACTTACGCAGTGAATATTCTTTTCCTGTGCCTCTGAGAGGTGCCTCCTATGGTATTTTAATGAAGCACCCCTGTTTTATAGCCTCTCTCCTCTGAAAATGGAACAACATTTAAAGAGCTAGACCTCTTATCCAGTCCGCTGAGTAAGGCAGGCAAATAAATTCCATTTGAACTGTCTGAAAAGACAATGAAAAAAACTTAAATTTGTCTCTGTTCCAGAGATAACTTATGCCTGAACGGTACTGCTGGAGAACAAATAAATGACCTTACTAGCAAATTCCTGCCATCTGTGATAAAATTCATTCAAATATTTGAAGTATTTTACTTTGACTGCTTATACCATTTTGAGGTTGTTTGTTCTGCAAAGATATTCTAGGCAAATTAACTCAGGAATGTTTGTTAAACTAACAAAATAAGTGAATGCTACTATTAGCTTGAGTAAATTTATTTGGTATCTAACTCTAAGGATTGACCCGCTTTGTGTGTTTATAGGAAGAAAAAGAAAAAAATGCCCCTTGTGGCAATGCATTCCTTTTCTTTGAGGCTAATGCAAAAAGTACATCTGTAAGACTCCAGGTTTAGACCAAAAAAAAAAACCAAAAAACAAAACAGTAAATAACCTTGCATGCTTATAGAAGATTTTGCAAATTAGTCCTCTTTAATGATTTTTTTTTAAATTGGAAATTTTACATGGTACAAATTCTGTAGCAATATCAGGATATGATTCTCAGAAATTTGCTTTTAACAGCAGAGTGCTTTGCTGGGCATGCACATTGTTGAAAATAAATACCTGACTTAAACGTACTTCCACGCAGGTAGTTGTCAGGCTGCAGTTTTCCCTCAGCAGCAGCATCTCAGATACTGGCTCTCCAAAAATTGCCCTGGACCAGTCAGTAAGTATCCATGCCACTGGTGTGAACAGGGGCAAATGATCAAGAATTTCAGGATAGTGAATACCCATATATGTCACCAGCACTACTAACATGACTGTGGTAACCACAGGCAAAAATCTCCCTCGTTTTGTATATTTGGGAGGTTGTGTCCAAGTCCAGAGAGCAACTTCATGTCACCTCTCCCCGGACCCTGGAGGCTGGTTTTTTTCAAGGCAGACCTCTTTGAATCTGGGCTGGTTGGCACAACTAAAAGAAGATGTGGAATAACTCTTGGCAGGAACATTTCACTAAAGATGAAACATCTGTTGATTTTCGTATACACTGCATCCTTTTGAGAAACCTGCCACCAGCAGGGACAGCCTTGGAAGATGTAACACAGGTGAAGACTTTGAATCCTTCTGATTTCTTTGCCATTCTGCTGCTGTCACATGTGAAGCAGATCCCGCATCCTTTAAACATTTCAAAATACTGTTTGTGCATGCTAAATGCAGCAAACCACAACTTTAAAATGTTTTGGCTTTTTCTTTTTATCTACCTTACTGCCCCTTCAGTCATGAGCTGACTTTTCCCCCTGCATTTCTCCAATTGTTAATGCACAGCAGAGCTTTACAAGCTGAGGTGTTGTTGCACTGCCATGACGGGAAGTTTCATGAAGCAGAACAGCTACTGCCATAGGGTTTTTTTCTTTTTTATTTTTTTTGTTTAGCATCATAATTATGTAAATGAGTTCAGCAGCAACACATCAAACATTGATAAGCTCCCTGTCAGGAGGTAGTACTGGAAGGATATCTGCAGCAGTTTGCTTTGCTAAATACATCAGAAAACATGCTGTTTCACTTTTTTTTTTTTTTGATGCCACATCTCCCACGTTCCTGGTGTTTTGCCCTTTCTCACATAATTTCTGCCTGAATGTCAAGGTACTGTCACTTCGGAGATTTTCTATCTACAGCAAGCAAAGCTGAGATGGTATTTAATACTTTTACTATCTTCAAAAGCTTTAAAAGAACTGTAATGTGCGGAGTGGCAGAAGGGATGGTCATTATTTCGTACTATACACTTTCCCAGGACTTGTGTACTATCAGCACATGCTGAGATGCTATAGGAATGCAGTAGAAGTAGTGTTCCATAAAACCCATTCATTTTCACCCTGCAGCAAAAGCTAAACTAAAAATGGGGAGAAATTAAATAAAACTGGAGTTGGCCTTTAAAATACAACTGTCTATATTTTTATATCCTGGGGTTGCAGGCAGGGAAGAAATAAACAAACTGGGGTTTTTGGAACCTTAGCAGTTCCAAGTGGGGTGTGACCACCCTAGAAGTCCAGTCGCTAATGGTGTGTTTCAAACCTAGATCCAGCAGAAGCAAAGCTCTGAACCAGAATTCACAGCAACCCCCCTCTCTGTGGGCTTGATGTTAACAGTGGGGCTGTAATAACTGAAGTCTGGGAACTAGTGCTCTGAAAAACGAAAGGTGCACAGGGTTGATCCTTGGCCACTGTCACTAGTGGCACCTGTTACTAGTCACTAGTATGAAGGCGAGGAGGTAGCAAATGAAGCTACTGGGAACCGGGTTTGGAACAAACAGAAGGAGGCAGCTCTTTCTGCGGTGTGCTGTAGACCTGAAAGCCCTTGTCTCAAAGGATGCCCACATGACTTGAAGAGACACTGGACAGGTTAACGCGAGAGAAATCCAGCGAGGGTGACTGAGGAGACAGGAATCACATCTGACTCTAAAGGCTGAGAATAACTGAAGGCTGAGAGCATGTTGGGTGAAGACATGCTTACCTGTTCCTCCTCTTCCCTCGGCAGCTGTGTAGGGCAGCTGGCCTAGAGAGAGGATACAGGGCCAGATGGGCCATTGGTCTGGCTTACATGGCCACCTTCTGCTCCAGAAGCAGCAACATTTGCATCCGTCCTCAGTGATTCCTTCAAGTACTGCCTAGTCATGGTAAAAGTTATAAAACATTTGTTTCCAAGAGTCCAAAGACATTATGCAGAAGTGGTCCTAAATTTTCCCCTGGGATACAACCAATGTTGGGACGATGGACTGCAGCGATGGCTCAGGAGCAGCCCTTGGCACTGTGGGACTCAGCTCTCCTCTCATCAGCACAGCTCAGTGGCGTCAGGATGTGCATTATTGGTTTATACTGAAATACGTGAAAATGCATCAGTATTGACCCCTATGAATGCTGATCAAGCCCACCATATAGAAACTAGTTAGCTCAGCCAGTGGCTCTATTAGCGGTGTTACTGGTATGGCAGTGTATACCTTTTTCCTTCAAACATCAGTTTATTTCCAATTTCTAGCACGAGGGAGGGATTTACGAATACCATCTTCTGGGTTTACTAAGTAAGTAAAGATCTGATTCTGTTCAATATGGCTAAAATAAGCAAACAACCAACCACCATCTCTCCCTGATGTCCCCCAAAGGAGGGAAAAACCACATCCCAGAATGAAATAAAAATGTCTGAGCCAATGCTGGGTAAGCTAACAGGAAATCATTAGATATATACTGCCCACCTGCTCTGAGCTACATGTTTCATTTTGAAACAAATCTGTACTTGGAGGCATCAGTAATTATTTCCATTTGTTTTCTGCTTCAGTGATATGTAAAGCTGAAGTTTTGATATGGCTTGCCAAATGCCTCTGTTGATTTACATAAAAGGTTCACAGGAAGCAGAAATATTTGCCTGAAGGATAAAAATAAACATATTCAAACAAACAAGATGCTAGTGAAAATGTAGTAAATTCTGAAATTTAGTGAAAAGCTGATTGCTTTTCTCCCTGTGCTTGTCTAAGCATGACCAGAACAGAGTTTGGTGGATCAAAATTACAGAGCATTCATCCCCACTGACCCATCACCTGCTCCTGAACGGCACTGTGGCCGTGTTGGTGGCCTCTTTTACAGAGGACAGCATGGCGGCCTGGTGGGTTGCTGGTCCAACCAAGGTGTGTGGGGGCAGGAGCTGCTGTGCTGAAGGTCTATTTCTCCTCTTCTAATGCTGGAGCAAGCACTGCTGATGGGAAGGGCAAAGAGGGAGAAATCACAGAGCCTTTTCCTCTGGCAACCCTCCCACACACCTTATCATGGGCCCAGATGAAGCAGTGGTCGTGATCATAAGATGAAAGCTGGGCCATGGCACTATTACTCCAGCTCCCATGGAGCGTCTGAAGCACAGGAGAAGCAGAAGACCCCTGAATTCCCCAGCTGTGCTCTAGCGGAAAACCACACAGTCTCTCCCAGTGCTTTTCAGCTTCCTTGCAGGAGTTCTGTGCAAACCACAGGACTCAAAAGGGAGGGAGTTTCATCCAAAACCCTGCTGCTGCCACTGCGCTCCACCTGGCTCTCTTTGAGGAGCTCATGGAAACCTCACAGCAGGTCCTCTCCTCCAGGTGGGCAAGAGAATATCAGCCAGGGCAGCTGCTCCACAGTACTGTTACAGCCTCCCTCTGAAAACGTCCAAAGAATCCACAGTCCTCTCTTTTATCTACTTAGTGTCATGGTTTGTTTGGATTTTTTTTAATAGAGATGTAAGTACAAAGAGAAAATTTAAGACTCTTCCTTTGCATTTGCAATCTAGGTTTTGAGTCTCTGAAATACATTCCGTTAATGTCTTCAAGATTTTGTCTGCTGCCATGAAGGCTGGAAACATTTTCTTCCCATTTTAATGAAAGCCAAGCTTTAATGCAATATCACAGGAACAGCAGCTCAGGCTTTAAGGGAATATTTGAAAATCACAAGACTGATTGCCAGGGCTACTCCTGTATCTCCATGGAATAAGATGTTTAGACATGCCCTTACTCCCTTGCAAGGACGACTTGTGACCTGCCTGCTGCTGCTGGCCTTACAAAGGTGACAGCTACATTGGGTATGGTTGTGATGGCAATGGGATGGTCAGGTTGGATGGAGGAGAGATGGATGCAGAGGTACAACTTCTCTCAGCTAAATGACACATAGCATCTGTTACACTAAGCAAGGTTTTCTGAGCAGCTCCAACACTTCCCTCCTCACCAAGTCCATGTCTAAGTGTTTTCCATGGAAATGCTGTTTATTTTCCCTTGCGATTCTCTGTGATTTTCAGCTAAAATGGTTCATTACTAAAGACCACCTTCCTCCTACTTTGGATGCAGTCAAAAGAATTCTTTGTACAGAGATCCTCGTTGCTTACTTTTACACAATGACAATGTGGGGTGTTTTTTTCACTTAGACCGAAGGGTTAACATTTAAGAAATCATATTCTTCCTCTTCAAATCAGAGTAACAAGTCTTACCTTGAGGATAAATTACTGTGTTGCTATTTGATTGCATGAGCACTGCAGAATCAAGCCAGAAAAGAATTAGCAAGCTCGACTTTTTACAAGGGCATGTAGTGATAGGACAAGGGGTAATGGTTTTAAACTGAAAGAGGGAGAATTCAGACTAGATATAAGGAAGAAATTCTTCACCATGAGGGTGGTGAGGCACTGGAACAGGTTTCCCAGAGAAGCTGTGGATGCCCCATCTCTGGAAGTGTTCAAGGCCAGGTTGGATGGGGCTTTGAGCAACCTGGTCTAGTGGGAGGTGTCCCTTCCCATGGCAGGGGAGTTGGAACTAGGTGATCTTTAAGGTCCCTTCCAACCCAACTCATTCTATAATCTTATGATTCTATGATTTTACTGTCACTTGCACACTCCCTGAATTCCCATGAAGTGGGGATGAGTAGGAAGGGAAGAGCCTGCCATTATTGCTGATTCCAGGCTTTTGCTGGAAAAAAACCCCTCATCTGGTCCCTTGCAAAATGGGAACAGTTTGATTTGGAGACCATGAATTCAGAAAATTGTTCCAGTGATACTAGAAAGCCCTTAATCTAGCTGTTGAAAGACCAGTTCAGACCACAAAACAGGTCTTTACTTAGTGATTTGTGCTATCAGCAACTACATCATCTTATCTAGGAGTGCAGTAGATCCTCCTCCATCTAAGCTATGCTAGTGAAGGCTTGAAGCTTTTCTTGAAGGTGTGTGCTATCCTTAGCTGGATTTACTGAGCAGTTTGCAGCAGTTTCCTGAAAATTTAGTGTCTTTCGGTAAGCAGTATTCCAGACAAGGAGTCCACCTTGCTTCATTCTGTCCTTTAAAGCTCTGCATGGCTGAAAAATGAGGAATCCTACTTGTCCAGTTCCACTCAGTAGCTTTTCAGACTCACAACGTACTTTTACTGCTGTAAGCTCCCTTGTACCCTGGGTTGTTTTGGTTTTTTTCACCTTTTTAACACTGGCATTATTGTGAGGCCAGGAGCCAAACATATAATTTACAAGGAAGAACACATGTTCCTGTACTGTAACAAGGAGATATTGAATAAGAAAAGGTCTAAATGAGGTATGTAGCAGGATTTTGTTATCTAGGTTGTCCTCGTGCCTCCTCATCCAGCTATTTTATCATAAAAAAGGATTAATAAAACGTGTTGATGCATAGCTGTATTCTCACAGTGCCTTGTAGGAATTAGTGCACTATAAATAGAGGAGAATGAAGTGTCTTTTTCGAAGACGAAACAGGACTAATAAAGTGATTAATGAAATAACCTCCTGCATTTTGATTGCAATGAGAATTCTCAATGGGAAAAAAATGGTTCAGTGAGAATGAAGCAAGTAACACTCCACCCTCCACGAGAAAGGAGACACTGATAAACACCATGGAGGTAACACCCCTGGTACAAGTTGAAAGGAAACAAAATCGTTTGAATTTGGTGGAAAGCGACTGTGTGTCACCAAGGATTGGTAGTGAGTTTGTTTTGTACTCTGCCTTGTATTCAACCCATGATGATTTTAAAGACTCCTGCAAAACAAGAGAAAATTTGCTGATGCAGCAGTCTGTCAGCAGGCAGCTGGGCTTCAGGGCACTTGGTCAATGGTACTGCAATTATTTACAAAGAAGATCAAGTTAGCTCTAATTCTTTGGATCTTAGTCCCCTTTCACCTCCCCCACCTTCCTTTCAAACACAGGGCTAAAGAGAGATAAAGGTAAAAATACTCTCTTTGGGGTTAATCTCTTTGCCAAACAGAGGTAAGGGGAAAAAAAAAAAAAAAAAAAAAAAAGAGGTAAAAAATTTACATGTGCATTTTCTCCAGTTTTATTTTCCAAATCCTATAGAAACCAAAGTTCCAGATCTAATTGCAGAGTAAAAGTAAGGGAATAAAGGGTATAAATGCACTTGCTTTTCCTGAAATAGATCTCAGGTTTTTTGTTCTTTGCATGTTTTTAAAGTACATTTCTGGGAACCACAGCCTGTATTCAGGCTTTAGAAATCCCTTCGAGAGGCAGGAGCTGGATCTTTCTCTGGGGGCGGGGGGAGGATGGTGGGCTCAGCCAGCCATGGCAGCTCCTTGCAGTGGGTGCGGATGTTGGCAGATGGTATGAACAAAGGTGATGGGTGGGTCCAGAGGTGTAGAGCTGAGCAGCCATCACTGCTGGGAGATCAGAGTTTGGGGGTTCTCACCACAGAGCAGTGAGGGGTGGCAGCGGAGATCCTGGGGCAGAAGGGGAGGGAAGTTGGAGGGTTTGGACAGAAGGAGGTTTGGGGCAGGAGGTTGGAAGGACTGAGGAGATTCAGAGTTGGTTGTTGCTCTGAATGGCTTTTGGGGGCAAAGAGGGTGGGCTGTCGGGTACGTGCTGGGAAGTTTTGGGAAGCTCTGATCTGAGACAGGTATGTGGAATTAGAAAAAAACATGAATGCTTTGAGTGATAAGAGCTGTGGACTGTGGTGCAGCTAGAGAAGGGACAAGGGGATTCTAAGACTGTTAGACCAAAAAGGGTGGAGAAAGCTTAACAGGTTGTGTGGGGATAGCTATGGAGTATCACTCAGTCATTCTTGTGGGGATCTTGGCTTGGGATGGGGGCACATGCAGAAGTCTACCATACTACCCTACATCCTTCAGCAGAGGAACCTGCCTTTTTCCATACCACCAGGGACACTAGGACCTGTCAGGTGACCTGCAAGAAGTCTACAAGTGCAATTAAGCACTTAGTCAGCTTTAATAATTCATAATACTACACAAGGCCTATACCTATGCATTGTTGACAGGCCTAAATATGGAGAATAGGACGTTTTAAAACAAGGGGGGTTAGCCTCCCTTTTTCGCTTTGCCAATTAGCATGTGAAGCCAAAAGAATATTATGGCTATGTCCAAAGGAAAATGCCAGCAGTATTTTAAGTAGGTAGCATCCGTATGAAAAGTCAGGCCTTGTCTTCTCACTCCCTGTAGCTTTTTCTGGCAAGAGTGTTCAGCACCGGTTGGCCTCGGTCACTCTTGGTAATATCTTTCTAATACCAAAAACTCGTGGGGCCATATTTTACTGAATTGTCTTTTTTTAGTACAGATTGTGTGTATTCATACATGACAGTTCTTTTAAAAAAAAAGTCAGGGCTATGATTTTGAGTTACCTAATTGGAGTTGAAAGCAGTGTCAGTTCTGAGGATAATTGTGTGCGTGCCTCTCTGCTGCAGTACCCTGCTCTCTGCCAGTCAGCCTCCTAGAGTTAGAAAGACCACAGCTTCGTGTGCCCCTTGATGTAATGTAGGCACTAAGGAACTAGTATTTATTTATATTTTCCCTTTTGCTTACTGAGACTGAAAGGATTCTCCCTTTGAAGTCTCAATCCCAATAATTTGCCTTATATGCTCCTCTCTTCTTTATTAGTTTTCCTCACCTCCTGGTCTGAAGCCTTTTCCAGGTGGTGGTAACAAACAGGTTAAAACTTTAATCTGACATATGTTTATTGTAGCTGCAGATATAAAAGATAGAAATGGTATTCTGGTTCATAGTTTAATCAATACCCTCAGCTCTTTATCTGCGTTTGGATTTTATAAATTGAATTGTCAATACTCTGGTGAAGGTACATTTCTTAAAGTTCATCAGAAGATTTGAAGCCACAAGTGGCTATTTTAATCCAGACCTAGATATTACTCCCTGTGTTACATACAAGTACTGTATTTATTTTGCTCCAGACGCCCTCCATCTCAAACCTCTAAAGTCCCCCTCCCTCCCAGCAGTACTCCCTGTAAGGCTTTTTCACAAGGAGCTAGAAAATGACTTTACAACCTGCACACATACCTCAGACTGCAGAAAAGATGGTCACTACATAGGCTTATGGAGCTTCTGACATGCCATGCAACACTGGAGAGCAATCGCATTTTCCACCTTGTGGATTAGTAGTGTGAGGGGTAAACAACAAGATCCCTTTTGGGGTCATGGTCCTGCTGTAGGATCCCTACACTGCAAATCCGGTATAAATCTCCCGTGCATTTCTAAACCTTCCCACGTGACTCACAAAATGACACTATAGCAGAAGCTGCCTTCCTGACAGCAGTAAGTGAGCTACAAACACCAACCTGGTTAGATATTTTTATAAATATAGGCATGTATACATGTATATGCCTATACATAAGGTGTTGGTGGCTTGATGGAGGTCTCTTCCAGCACCAATGTCCTGCTGCAGCTCCAGAGAGCTCTTCACAGACCTCTGTGTGACTAGGATGGCTGCATGATTGCCAGGAGGTGTGGACCAGCACCCTCAGTTCTTGCTCACCAGGAGCCCAAGGCCCCGTGTGTTCTGCTCTCATTTGAAAGCGGCCCATCCTCACAAATAGACTGATGCATTTTTGTTATAGTAATATTTCCGTAGACACTATGGGAAAAATTATGCAATGAGAACTTTCCTGTGCAGGCAAAGTTTTACTCGTGGCCCTGCGGAGCTTCTGTTTGTCATTAACCCTATAAGGGATATTTTTCCCAGCTGAAAAAGATCTAATTTTGTGACAAAACCTGAGGACCATTTGTGTGTGTGTGTGTGTGTTTTGTTTATTAAAAGTCTTAGTTCAGTGAGAACTGCCAGATTTTGCCTTCTGAAGAAGCAGCACAGTGGAAATTTTACAATAGACTTTACAATAAACTTAACCAAATCTCTCTCAGATACATTTTTGGTGTAATTGCCATTATTTTAATTGAATCACAGCTTGACAATTTTACATGCATTGAAACTAAGAATAATATGCACCCAACTTTCTTCAAGCCATATACAATTTATACAGTCATTTCCCACATGTTTTGATTTCCAACGTTACAGGTACTTCACAGCACTTGACATTTTAGACAGTCCTTTTTTCCTTTGAATATTGTAAGACATCTGATAGAGAAGGAGGTAAGATACTTTAATTCATGAACTATATTTGGCAATAGATGCAGAAATATGAAATAGAAACTTCCTATTTTTTAGTTCAGAAAATCAAGGACCATTTTCTCTTGTGCCGTTTTCTCTTCCACCCACTAGCTTCAAGATTTTGTATCCATTTGAATTTTGCCAAGAGCAAGATCTGATGAGTAAATGTACTGCTTACACAAATTCCCAGAACTGACAACAAAGGCAAATCTTTTGCTGACTTCAGAACCAAGAATGCCAGCCTAGTGAGTCATTTTGAATTATTTGCTCTTCTCAAAGTTCGTAATCACAGGGGTTTGGACACAAAAGTGGAAATACAGAAAGCTGCTGCTACCATGTTTTTCAACTGCAGGTACGCATTTATAATTTCATTGGGTAATGCATTTATTACAGGAAAGAGGAGTATTTCGCATCACTGAAGTTCATGAAGTTTATGTATTTTTCCTCTGTTAGCTAATGCCTATCTTTCTTCCTAGCTGTGAATGACAGCTGCTTGCAACTTGCAAATAAGCAAACACTTCTAAAATAATATTATTTCTATTTTAGCTGCATTTACAGCTATTCAAAAAACCAAACCAAAGCAATTCCATAGCCAAACTTTTTTATGAATTAAGAATGTATAGCTCTAATTAAGTAAATGCCCTTTCTGCTGCAATGGTGTGTTGCTTCTCACCTCCTTATCTATTGATGTCTTGCCAGAGCAGGGTAGAACAGCAGGGGTGGAGATGTGGATGAGAGACCAAAGTGAAGTGGGAGTTGCATGGCTTTAAACAGTTGTTTCAGATGTCATGGGATTTTTTTCCCTATCCCTGGGAACATGTACCTGTGTGAATTTATGTGATGTGGTGAGTGTTTTACCAGAGGGCTGTCTTCCAGGGGGGGCAGATAGCTTGTTGCTTATGTTCAACACCACACGCATCTCTTCTCCTTAGCTGATCTCTTCCCCCTGGTATCCAGTGAAAGGACACATGCGAATGGTTCAAAGCTGTGCCAGGGGAGGTTTAGACTGGACCTTAGGAAGCATTTCCGTATCCAGAGGGTGGTCAAACACTGGAAGAGGATTCCTAGAGAGGTGGTCGATGCCCCAAGCCTGGCAGTGTTTAAGAGGCATTTGGACAGTGCCCTTAACAACATGCTTTAACTTTTGGTCAGCCCTGAATTGGTCAGCCTGTTGGGCTAGATGACTGTTGTAGGTCCTTTCCAGCTGAAATAGTCTGTTCTGTTCTATTCTATTCTAAATTTTTGGCAGCTCTCTGCACCTAGGACAGGGTGTGAGGTTCAGGGAGGACTGGGAATGTGTTGCTGGGAGTAGAGGAGTTACCAGTTCCAGGGTGGGAAGCAGAAGGAACACCCTCAGTGAGACCCCGAGGGAAGTGTCTAGGGGACACCCATCTTGCTCACTGCCTCTCTGAGCCATTTTCACCCTTTGCCAGTGCACTTGCTGGGATATCTACCTCTCCTCAGAGATCTGGAGGACGTGATTAAAAAACGTAACTCCTGAGAACACAGATGTTCTGCTTGCAGCATCCAGTCGCTGGTATTTCTGCCAAATGCTCTGTCATTTCCTGGGCAGATCTCGAGAGGGCTGAGTTCTGCTCATGTAGCCACGTTTGTGTTCAGCGCTCCTCTTCAGCTGGACAAAACCCCTCATTTTTGCCTGTGGCTCATTAACCTGGGTTAATAAACTCTCATTATCCAAGGTTTCCTCAATCGACTGCTGAATTGATGATGAGCCTTCCAATACATGGCTACATCAGAGTGAGAGGTTTAACATCATGTAATTAAAATCTCCATTATTCTAGCATGAAGGTGACTGAACTGACACAGAGCAAACTATGCCAACTAATTCAGAAAATAATGTTAAGAGTGAAAGCGCTCAGCACTTCTTTTATCCAGAGGTCTTGCCATGCCTGCACAGGACAAAGCTAAAGGAACTTAAGATGTTGGGAGGGACAAACAAGTAATTTAAAATTGGAGACTGGGTCAGAGGAGGTACATGGTATAGTTCATCTATACTGCAAGAGAAGGGGCAGAAGATGTCTAATATGTTTAACGAACGAGTAGGGAGCTAACTGAGAGAGATGTGAAGGAAGAAATACTGCTTCAGGTGTGATGTGGCACATCCACGCTGCATCAAGTGCACTTACTAATTTAGGTCGTGCATAGTCTAGGGATGCACTCTGTGTTGAGGTGTAGGCATGACTTTGGTAACTCCAGTCTTGTCTTGTTGACGCATTTCCTTCCCTTTCACAAGTGTGATGGATTGACCGTGGCTGGACATCAAGTCCCCACCAAAGCCACTCCTTCACTCCACACTTCAACAGGACAGGGGAGAGAAAAATATATCAAAAGGCTCATGAATTGAGATAAGGACAGGGAGAGATCATTCACCAGTTACCATCACAGGCAAAACAGACTCAGCTTGGTGAAATTAGTTTAATTTATTACCAATCAAATCAGAGCAGGAAAGGATAAAAAACCCCACCCTGAATCTTAAAACACCTTCCCCCCACACCTCCCTTCATCCCAGGCTTAACTTCACTCCTGATTTTCCCTACCTTCTCCCCCCCTAGCAGCACAGGGGGACAGGGAATGGTGGCTGTGGTCAGTCCATCCCACGCTGTCTCTGCCGCTCCTTCCTCCTCAGGGGAGGACTCCTCACCCTCTGCCCCTGCTCCAGCC
>BOSO01010460.1:227-20895 GCA_018403395.1 Gorsachius goisagi
CTCTTTTCTCCTTCGCAATTCTCTCCCCCATTCCACTGAGGGAGGGGGGAGTGAGCAAGCAGCTGCGTGGTGCTTAGTTGCCAGCCAGGTTAAACCACCACACGGCACATTACAGCAGCTGAGATTCACTGCCTCTTTGCGATACTTATCCCAACTCCCTCAGCTACAGAGTTGCATGTTCTGAGGAGCTAGAAGCCACTGTCTCAGAGAAAAACAGAATAGACCGCTTACCTCCTGCCACCACCAGAACAACGTAGCTGACAAAAAAAAATTAGCATATGACTTAGACAAGGGTGAGGCACTACTACTGAAAAGACTGCTCAGATTATTACATTCTGTGATCCAGATGTTCAATATAAACAATGTTTTCCCAACAGCAACTCTTCCCTAATCTGAGGTCTTAAGGATACACATAGATAGCAAAGCCCAGTTCAGTTATAAGGAGCATTCACATTTCAGCACCGTTGTATTAAGGGCTGAAAGAAGAACCTTAGAAGGTGAGAAAGAGAGAACCTATTATACAAATCGATTGACTTGCTGAGTGTGCACGGTGTTTGAGATTCAGGGTACCAATCCTGAAATACCAAATATGAAATCTGCCAACATATAGGGCACAAATATCTAACTACTGACAATACACTCCACTTCTATTCTAGATGCTTAGCTGAACCTTTCATTATTGGACCTACTGAAGAACATAAGGCTAATATTAATGGAAATATTTATGAAAATCTACTACAAATACTTCAAAAGTCTTTGAAGAAATCTAATGCAAAATTTAAGTATATAGATCTCATTAGACAACGCCACAAACAGGTCCTGAGAAATGGGACACAAAGCATTTCATTCCAGATGAAGTCAGGGAAGGATAATACAGTAAGAGCCTACGGACAAAGTTGGGGAGAAAACACAATCCTTGGAACAGTTTACTGAACATACCAGTATTTTCTGTCCTGGCAATTTAAGTGACCACCAACTACTACAGTGTCACAACAGTTTCCATTTTATGCTCACCCTCAATACACAACTTTTCTAAAGAAACTATTCATGCTCTTCATAAGGCTTGGAGGGAACCCTGTTACACCATCCATACTCAATTCCCATGACAACACACCTCTACTCCCACTAAAGCCATCTTTGAGCTCTGTTTTATCTTCCTCAGCTGGCCAGATTACATCCATCCCCACAGTACCCCTCCACTGAGTTCCTCGCCCAGATTGAGTTTACCTGTATGAAGGGTCCTACTGTAATTCTGCCCCAATCCTTTCAGCCACATTTTACAGTATTTCGCCACCCATGCCTGCATCCTTTTGCCTGCTGCCATTGTATAAAACCTGTGCTGAGACTCCTGCCATACAATCTCACATCTTCCTCTCATTTCGCACAGGCCGCATCTGGTCTTGCTTAGAGGTAAGAAAAACTAAACTCATGGGGGGCTGCAGGGCATAACTACTGTTATTTAGGATGAAAGAACAAACAGGTTCAGACACCAAATTAAGCTTTTGATAGCATTTTGTATATAAGGTGGACATCAGTGACACTCCATTTTCAGCTTTAGAACAGTCCCTACATCTTGCTGCTTTGAAATGCAAGCCCTTACTTTTTTCGTTCCTGGGATGAAAATTTATTTCAAGTTTCACTGACTCTCATTACCTGTGCAGATTGTTACAGAGCAACAATTACCGCAGGCAACTGAACAAACTACCTCTGTCCCACGTTTGCTGCAACCACCAGTTACATTTGGAGTTACATTCCTCAGCTGCCACACTCACCCCTTTCATTAGGAAAAGAATAAGCACATTCACATCTGTCAATCTGGGGCATGTGCTAATATATAATTTTGCAGTGCTTTGCTACTGGATTTGCCTGGAGAATGGCACATTAACATGATCACAGGCTTTAGACCTACAAGTCCTCACATGAGAGCCTACAAGTGATTCCTGTCTAAAGGTCTGTATTGCCTTCTGTATGACTGCATAGTCCTTCTCCGATGAGCGGGTTCCTACTGTATTCCAGGGCAAGGTACAAATAGCCTCATTCTCTTATTTCTTCAAAATCTCATTAGAAGCACCTGTTTGTAAAAGTCCACAAACCTCTTCAGCCAAGTTTCAGAGTACTATTGTGTTTAATAGGCTTTGCCCAAATCTTTTACTGTCTGAACTATGGGAAGCATTAGATGAGTGCTAAACTTGGAAGCCACAGTTTCAAAAAAGTCAGTACAAAAGCCAAGTATATTACTACACCTGCCAGCAGCACATCTTGAACTTTCCCTTAGTTCTAAAAGGCTATGAAACATGAGAGATCTGGGCTTATGTCACTCTTCTACCCCTGGAATTTAGTAGTCTCCTTCCAACATATTCAACCTGAATAAAGTATCTCATCTGACTAAAAACTTTCTCTCTATTGACAGAAGTATCAACACTTGATCACTTGCTTCAGAAACCTAGAAACACACATGCTTGTTACATCATAGAACTGATTCTCCTTAGTAACAAGAATTCTCCTTACAGATCCCTCCAGTTAAAAGCTAGTAATTCTTAAAGCTGCTTTATACCTCTGCTGTAATGGGAAAAAGCCTGTACATGCCCTCCCATACTCTGAATATGAGAGAAGATCTTGTTTCAGGTGTAGGACCTCTCAGTTACAAACTCCTTATATGCCTTTTAGTGTATGATAAGCTCTTAAGACTTAGGGAAGACCTTATCACCATGTTCCAGTACTTAAAGAATAGGTACAAAGAAGATGAAGACTCTCTTTTTACAAGGAGTCACATGGAAAAGACAAGGAATAATAGGTACAAGTTACTCCTGGGGAGATTCCAGTTGGACACAAGAAGAAAATTTTTCACAATGAGAACAATCAGCCACTGGAATAATCTCCCCAGGGAAGTGGTGGATTCCCCAGTTGGACACTTAAGATTCAGCTGAACAGGGTGCTAGGCCATCTCGTCTAGACCATGCTTTTATCAAAAAAGGTTGGACCTCATGATCCCTGAGGTCCCTTCCAACCTGGTATTCTATGATTCACTCCTCTTTATCCACTGACAACTGGGTTAGTGAATTTAAGAGCTACCTTGGAAACAGCAAGTTTCAACTTCTGCCATCAGTCCTAACACAAAAGATGAACCTGTGGCTGACCACCCTTATTTGTAGCATCCCCACAAATGAATGGGTTAGAAAGCACAGACCTAGCCTCTGCAACACCACAGCTAACAGCTACAGGCTATGTGTAATTGATGACATAGCCGGGTATTGTCAAAATAAACCGATATACCTTCGAACTTGGTTCTGGAGTGCTGCAATGTCCACTTTCATCTGTCATAGTCACTAAGAGAGTCACAGGACTTACACACCAGCACTCAGAATAAAGGACAAATCTCTGACACCAGTAACTTATAACTGATACTAGCTTCCAACTTCATCAGTCACAGTTACAAGTCAGAACAGGCAATAGCAGCAACAGATCAGTCCCTGGTCTTGGAAGGGTCTATTAGTACAAACACAGCAAGACTATCACTCCTGTCTTTCATCTCCATGAGGAACACAAGTTCTCGCCAGACAGCTAGGTACTACCCCCAGACTAAAACTTGAAAACATCTCTTCCTCCTACATAGTCTACAGTAGCCATCTTCATTTGACAGTAGAAACAGTAGTATTATGAGCTTGTTTCAGCACCATCTCAGAAGAAACACTTTTAGGAACCACCTGGCCTAAAGACCTGTCCTACTATTTTCATCCCTCTCAATCAGGTATAGACACTAACTTGCCATTCAGATCTCCACAAAAGCTTTTTTAGCCATCTTTAAAGCAATACTTCACAGCTGTTACATCACTCCATCTAACTCAGTCTTTCTCTCACACAAACCATTAGACAGATCAAGATTTGCTACGGTTCTCTTGCTGCAGTTGCCATTGATTTTGTAGTTATAAATCTGCTGTTGGGCCTAAGGCTGCTAATACTGTTGCTGCAGTTAGTCTTTTGCTGCTCAGAAATTCTTGCTGCGTAGGTAACAGCAAAGCAGGACAGGTGGAATTCAGGAGAAGGGTAGAAGAGGAGCACAACAGCAGCCTTTTTTTCTTTTTTTAAAATATGTAAATTGGAAGAAAGAAATTCAGAACACTCACCTGTATGGACTGATGGAATCCTAACCACACCTCATGCGGCAATTCACTTTCAGGAATTGAAAGCAGTAGCTCAAAACAACTCCTGGAAAAGTAAGAGGCAAGTAAGCAAGCTACCTGAACACATTCTGTTTTTACAGTAAATAACATTTGTGGCACATATTACTTAGCATACTTAGCATTCAGATAAGAAGTAACAGTAACATTGAAACATGTTTGACTGCATAAATCAGTTAAAGGCCAGAAACAGCTCCAGAATCAATCATAAGTCATCATATGGAAAGAGTGCTCCTTTTTTCTATACACAATCTTGCCAGGTTAAGATTGCAGCTACTGTTATAATCCAAGATAGTCTGTTCAATGTGGCTCAGGAACATTGCACTATAGAATTTCTGCTCTTTCCTTTCACAAAGAAATCCCAATACCCATTGTGAATAAGACTCATTTGATCCCAGCATGGCATCTCTGCCTAGAGTGAAAATGAAAGCCAGCTTTACCTAACTTAAAGTTTCAGTGCTGACATATATAAGAAAACAATAGTAAAGAAGAACAGCTTGACAGAAGACAACACATGCATCAGCACAGAAACGGACCTAGAGAATAGATCCCTAGCAGTATGCTAAAAGCTACAGACTGACAAGCTGTGTCAAGAGGTGCTTTGGCACAGAAATGGTCTTGCAGAATAGATTTCTAGAAACACCTTATGAGTCTTTGATAGCATGGGGGGCAGCACTCAAATACTGATGGTGCAAACTGCAACAAACTCAAGAGTTTACCAAACCAAAAAACCACCCACATTGACATGCATATCAAAGATGTTCAGATTAAAGTCAGAGTTAAATCAGATTGTAAAATTCCCAGTTTATTACTTCAGGGACATGCTGTATTTGTGTAGTTCAGTTGTCTATACAACACAGGTGGAGAACATGCCCTTATTTCTTCATTAAGCCAGCTCCTGCTTGGACTAGGACACTAGTCACCCAGTCTTGATTTTATATCCAGGAATGGTTGTTAAATCCCGTTTTCAACTGTGTCAACGATTAATGTTAGTATGAGTTGGCCCCATCACAGTGGCATGTGAACTTCTGTTCTGTATCAGGTTTTCCAAATGAAAACTCAGAAAAGTGGGAAGGGTTCAGAAATTCTAACATTGCTGAAATATATCCAGCAAATTTGAGACATACATATTCCATACCTAAGTTCAGATTCCAAAAACAGAAGAGGGAGAAGCAAGACCTACTTCATGTTCCCTCATTTAGACCATCAGGCCAATGCTATCCCTTTTCAGAAAAAAAAACCCAAACAAAACAACTGTATGTATTTAGCACATCCATTTCATTTCAGGGAAAAGTCTTGAAGAACAAGAATCATTGTTTTCTAGGAGACAAAGCAATGGTAGGACTATTGCCTATATTGTTCTCAAATATGAGCTATCTGACCTTACCTAAACCCCAACTGCTGCATTGAATAACTTGACCCAATAAAGTTAAATGTGTTAACTATGACACTCTGTCTAGAGATTGAGAAGATTTACACACACCAAAAACATTCTCATACATCATGACAATATAAGAAAACTGGTCTAATACTCCACATATAATAAATGCACTGAATAATTGCTATAAGCTACACCTACATTGTCAGATAGTTCCAATTCATGCTATTTTTTTCTTCAAAACCTCCACTCCCACATACTAAACAGAAGAATGAAATGACAACACATTCAGTCTTACCATAGATAGAAGAGCTGAGCTTGGGGAACAGGAAAAGGAAGAGATGATCATAAAGCGAACATGAGTTTCCAAACTGCTTAGTACCCAAAAATAATTACTTCCCTTTCCCCCTTCCTCCTGACTTTTGATAGATACATCGAACAGTTACCTGCAAAATGCTATGGCTAATCATTTTTTCGCCAAATTCTGCAGTCATATACATAAATAAGATCAAATACACAAATACTGAATGCTTTTCACATTTCAGAAGGCTGCCATCACTGCCCAATCCTGTTCCTTTATATAAAGGTTTAGGCCCACAAAAGCTCTAAACACTTCTATTAGACAGAAAATATGAGTCTTCATTCCTGTCATTCAGTAATTATTCATGTCATCAGCACTAGGATTTCAATCATTACTATGCCCACAAAAAAGCTGGCAACAGGATCACCAATTGCCATAGGTCTCAATATTATAAAATAATCAGGACTTACTTTTCCCTTGTACGTAAGCTTGACAATATAATTTACCAATCCAGATGTCTAGACTCAGGTGGTTGCTACTAGACTATCAAAAACAACTTTACAAAGTCCCACAGCAGCTGAACTCTGTTTTACCAAAAAAAAAAAAAAAAAAAAAAAAAAAAATCCCTAGGTGAGTGTCCAATTTTCATGCGCGTCATACAGAGACTCTTCATAAAAAAAAGTTTGCAAACTTCATGGTCAATGTGCTGTTGAAAAGTCTCTTGAGACACCTCATTTTCAGACGTAAACAAAGTCAACCAGTCCTGTGTACTTCTACTCTTAATGCCTGGAATACTTTTTCTAGAATATTACCTTTCCATATAGATGATATTGGTTATATAAAATATCAGATTTAAACAAAATGGTAAAGGAAGGTTTTACAAATCCTTTTTCTGTACTTAACCCTGAAGTTGCTGCTTGGACAGTGAAAAAATCTGAAATTAGATTTTTAAAGCATTGCATATACAGAGCGAGATGACAGTCTAAAAAATCTGAGGGCTGCCGATACGCCTCAAGAGTTATCTGTTGCAGTAACACAGGACTGAGCTGAACCAAGAACCAAAAGTTCTTTTGTTGCGAGTCCTTAAGTCTTCCTCATGATCCCAACACCAAGCACACAAGTTTGGAAATCACTCCGTGAGAAATCTGGAGCTCCACCATGTATAGCCACCACATAACACAATTTACAGCACAACTGCAAAAGTAATATCCAGGATATTCCAATTACAATTTCCTCGGCAGAAAAGAATAATTAGAATTCTAAGCCAATTGCCTAAGTTTTTGTTATAAGAATTGACTCAGACAGCTGCATAGAGACTAGCCAGCCTTCCCTACTGGCGTGGGGGAGGCATGGCCATTGAGCTTAATTCTTCCTTTTGGTCCTTATTATACAATACTTCAACACGCACCCGCACCCCCACCCCTGAAAGTCTCTTTATTGTAATGCAACTAAACGGAATTTAGGTATCATGGCTAAGACCACAAATCAAAATACCGGATCACTTCATGAAGTCAAGCCTTTCTACCCCACTCTAACAGTACCATCACAATACCTACCTACACAAAACTCAATTTAAAACTTTAATCACAATTTTTGCCAATAAACTGTAACAGGTGCTTGAATGCTTCCATTATTAAAAAAAAAAAACATTCATCTCAAACACTCAACTTCAAAATACCTTTTAGGAGAAGGTCTCCTAGATTTGAATTTCTTTATTTTAGAAGGAATAACTCTAGGCAAAAATCAACACATTATTGATTCTGCCATCACTTTATACCTCATTCACTATTATTTTAAGACAGAAATTTTAAGAAGTAATTTTAAAAGCTTTCAGAATTGTGTTCATCTTTAGATTGTACTAGAAAACTTTTCTTATCCTAAGCTTCTTAGAATTAAAAAGATGACTAATTATACATCAGATGATCAGTAGGAACAGTTCACCTGTTGCCAGGAGTTATCCTGCATTTGTTAAGAGTTGAGTTAGCTCTTAATGATAGACAGCAGAGTGGTAAATACAGTTAGTGAATCAAATTGCAACAGTTTATTAGGTTGAGAAGTGCTTTGTTAGATAGACAAAGCAGCAAACCATCATACATGCCTTCTCACAGAGGTGTTGTGGAAAGCAAGCACACTCTTCCTGGAAGCAACATGTGTTAGATTCAGAAAGTACAACCAGTAGGTCAGATACAGCTCAAGAAGTTTGAGGTAGACTGGTCTTAACAGTTGAATCCAGTTTTGCTACTTAGACCAGACAACCTTCGTATCTCCCTTCTCTTTTTATAGTTCAAAAAGCTTAAACACCTTCTCAAAGATGTAGAAATGGTAAACTGCCTTTCAGACCAGTGCCATCACAGCAAACAGAAAAAAGGAGAAAGCAGTCAAATATTAGCTACTGGCAAACTCAATGTCAATTAGGAACAATCCTTTCTACTTTAACTTTTATCTATCAAATCTTGGGACCATATAAGCCATTTTCAGATGGAAGTAAAATTTTAAAACTGATGGCAACATGAATGGCACCTTCCCTCTCACACAGTATCCTCAGAAAAAAAGCACTCACAGAAGCTCATGCGAACAATCAGCTTTAAGGGCTTCCTAAGATTCACAAGGGCAGACAGCTAACCAAATCTCTGTGAAAGACACTTTTGATATGGCTAATTCTTTCTTAATTCTTCTATAGGGGCAATACCTTTGGTATAGTAATATTGAGGGGTGATGGGAATGTGTTGTGCTTTCAGGCTGCGGAAACAATCTGCCCGAGTTCTAATTGACCAAAGCAAGTATGGCCCGCCATGGCCAAAAAGAACATTCCTGTTCCCCCCCCCCCAATCATTTGCCAAATATGTAAACTCCAACCTTTTATTTCCTAAGGTTAGACAGTGGACCAACAAGGTCTCACGCTGCATCAGCATCATGTTTCTTATGGGAGCACAGTCTCTACGTCATGTCAGATTTACTGTGACAATTGACCTGGTCAGGTGGCAGGGAAAGACACAGTATACTGAGTTTTGCTGTTACTAGCTCACCCTGCTGAGAAGGATGTCAGGAGGAAGAAGTTCCTCCCCCCTTCTCCAGGAGGGATGTTGGAAGGGAAGGAGGATTTCAATAGCAAGTAGAGCACTTCTGCTTTAAAATAGGAAGCTTGCTCATTTCATTTCTCACCAAGGTTCAAGTCTTAAAATGTACATAGCATGTATGACAGCTGTGGGTAAAACAATTGTCTCCCCCAAAATCAGAGTTACATGGGAACAGTCCGCTTTCACATCCCTAACCAGGTAATAGTCTTCCTCCCTCATGGAACTTAATTTTTATCTTTAATTCTCTGCTCTAACTTCTGTCTCCCTCCTTTGGAAACTCTCATGTAAAAGAAAAACATGGGAAAGTTTATTTTGGGATGCAATTTACCTCACCCTATCTGCGACCTCACTCATTATCTTTCTCATTCTTTAGATTCCTCTCAAATCTAATCATAACAAGAACAGGGGAGATTCCAGCAAGGCAGCCTCTCTGCTGTCCTCCACCACAAAGTTCTCTGAATGTACAAGCAACAGCAAACGAACTTCTCACACTGAAAAATGGAAGAAATCATATTAACAGAAGCAGAATATTCTGATTTTTCTCAACCAGAGAAAAGCAATTTTGATAAGCAATTTTGACACAATTGGGAATCCTGCCCCAAAGTATCTAACAGTGGCAAAATATGGTATGGATGACCTGCATACAAAGACCACTGTCAAACTCGATAAACTTTTAAAGTGACATGAGTAGGAAACAGCAGAATATACAAGGTAATAAATGATAATATGATGAAGATGAGAATACTCTATCCATAAAGGAACAGTCTGCAAAAGCAATGAAGATATTTTGCCAAAAATACGTATTATGTACCAAGTAAGTGATTTAGCAGTTTAAGTCTTCAGTTTCCATATTAAGAAGTTAAGACAGACTTCTCCTGATTTCCTGCATTTTCCCTTCTTGACAGAAGGTTAAAAAAAAAAAAAAGAAAAAAATCACTTCTAGTTCACATATTTCTCAACTCAAAAAAATATTCAAGGTATCATACAGAGATACCTGGTTCTGAGCTGTTGATTTATATTGCAAGTTAGTACATTACAAAAAAACCATTTGACTAAGGAGTTCATTCCACAATCCTTCTCAAAAACTTGACTTCAGACCACAAAGCAAATAAGCTACTGATAACAAAGAAAAAATAACCCATTGGAAAACTGTCACAGAATTATTTTTATTCTATGATGATCTTTATACTCAAGGTTCTGCATCTTTACCCCTCCCCCTCAAAGGAAACCTTAACAGCAAGGAATGGCCAGTTATCAGGCATCAAGTTATCCTTCTCAGGTTAAGTGTAGTAACTGATTATACTCCAATGTATGTCAGAGCCCTCAGGCTACACTCTTCAATTACAGATAGCTGCTTTGCGGAACTACAAGTTATTCCAATTCAGCTGATGGACTGTAAAATAGTTCCCTCTTATTTGAAGAATCACTGTGCTTTAAGCCACGTCTTTAGACACTTGTCAAAGAGCTCAGGTTGAATTACCCTACTCTGTATTGCTATCCTATAGCAGTAGCCCACGCGAGCAACTTATATTGCCATAAATACAAACCAGCTTATCCTTTTCAGAAAGAGACATGCTCAGAACTACCTCACATTACAGGTAAAACGACACACAAAAGCAGCAGCTGCAGAGCAAATGATACAGGTTTATTAATCCATGCATGAAGGTCTAATATTAAAGCTTCTGTTTAATGAGGACCACACTAAGCTTTTTCTGCAGATAATATTAATTAATAATAGTAATTTTTCAGAACGTTGAAGAAAGAACAGAACCTTCCTAATACCTGCATGATTATCCAAATACAGAAGAATAAACCCTTATCACTTGCTCACATTAATTAACAAAATGCTCAAGTACATTTTTATGGTATGATTTAGAAAGTACTGAAGTAATTAACTAGATAATAAATCATACATACAGTTGTCAAATTAAGTATTACATTATTTCAACAACTTGCCCTTCCATTTATAAAGTACAGTTGTTTTGTTTGTTTTAAAATATTAATTACCAACTTAAAACTTACAGCACTAGCCTGCCAAGTACCAAAAGAACATCTTCACATTCTGTAGTCAAGTAAGGTCGTGCATTAGCAAAGCTTTGGATGGAGATTCGATATACTTCCAAAAAAGGTAAAATATTTTCCGATGCACCCCGACTGCCAGCATACTGAAGTAGTGTCTGAAAGAAAATGAGTTATCATTAGAAGTTCTCATAACACGCTTTTGTCTAAAAAACCAAATATCATTACACAATATCAAGCATATACAGTGGAAGAATTCTGGAAGTGAGAAGTTTTAAAATCTCCTTCAGAGTAAAAATGATAGCTTTTCTCAACAGAATTTCTACCTTTTATTCAAAAAATATTTTCATTTATTTTATTGTTTTGATGAAGTTATCAGAATTTCTACTAGGGAGTAAGCTAAATGCAATCAGCAGAAATGTGAACTGTTGAATTAAGAATTCAGGGAGATGTTCTGCACTCAGCTCCTTTTGTGTAACTGCTATGGAAATAGACCCACATATGTAACACTGGAATCTTTATTACTAGTGAGACTGCAGAAAAATAGGCAAGAAGTTCAAGATTAAAATATTACAGCTGGAATAATGGTCTTAAAGATATACATGTCACCCATACAGCAAACATGAAGCCATTAGAACAGGATACAAAACCCAGATCACACCATTAGTAGTCATTTTTCAAATGCAAAATTACACTAGAGTTTATTACTTGACCATAGCAATCCCACATTATCCAGGCACAGTACTGAAGCAGCAGTGTAAAATCCACCCAGTTTTAAGAGAAATCAAAATGAGTTTCAAAAATCAGTACAGGGATGGCAGCAGTATCTCCCAGCCTTTTTAAAACTTCACTACACTACCAAGTTATTTTCCTACAGATTATAAAGTAATATTGAGAGCAGGCAGGGCACTGAGCTAAAGTCACCTTAGCTTTACCGACCGCTTGCTTCACAAGTAACATCCCTTCTCTGTATGCACGCCCTCCTACAACTCCAGACCAGTTACACTTGTGTTCTTATCAGTTACAATCCCTCTCTCATGTTGCACCCTCCACAGACCAAACAAGGTACCAAACTTCATTAAGGCCAGCTGCAAAGAAAACTAAAAACAATGAAAAAAAAAAAATGGGCTTTGTGGAAACCTTAGGGCCAAGACTGTATGGAAAAAAGGTTCAGAGTACCCCACCCCATAATTCAATACAAGCCAAATTGTCCTAAGATGATGATCAGGTCATATCAGGCTTCAAATCACTTCAAGATGGGACTCTGACACAACCAATTTATTTTACCACCTTCAACAAACACATCATAATATCAGATTATGACTGCAAGGAGGACACTACTGAACAGACCCTGCAATGACCTTACTAAAACCAAGTGCAGTCATTATAATGGTCAGAAACTTCTAAGACAAAGCCTAACTTCCAACACAACAAGAAATAAGTGGCCAGCTACACAGTTTTGTGGACTATCCAGTGTTATGTCAGTGATCTAACTATACAATACTAGCCCTAGGGTAAAAAAAAAATACAGACATCCACTAAACTGGCACAACCATGTGTAATATTTAAGAAAAAAACCCCATAAAATATCATCTAAGAACCAATAAAAGTCAAGATCATTTTGTAGATTATTCTTCTAGAACTCAGTATCAGTAATATAACTCTCAGGTAAATGAAAGTTACAAACTCTCCAAAAACCTACACAACATTAATAAAGACATAAGGAGGTTGGGGGAAGGGAAGATTGGAAGTTTACAGAAATCATCCTTAAACACAGCACGAAGATGTGGCAGAGGCAATGAATGACTAGTAACTAACCAGTCTAAGTGCTTCTCTAACAGACTAACGAAGGATTTGATAATATAACTCAAATTATATATGACATTAGAAGTATTAATTACATTCAAAGGCTGGTTTTGACCTCTAGAGACACTCAGTTGATGACCATCATAAAGTCGTCTCTTTAGTAAGCCCAGCGGTAACGCTGTCATTATAGTGACTACAGAAATAGACGATCAAACATACAAATCTCTGCACTTTTCTAAAAATACATACATTTAAACCAATCTACTTAAAAAGCCAAATTTAGTACTCTATTATTTTGTCAGACACTTAGACCATAAACTATCTGGTTTGTGTAAACCATAAAAGACAGTAGAGTATTTCCTAAGATTAAATAAACTTACTAGATAACAGGGCACTCTTGCTTGAGTGCAATCCTGGTATTGAGATCAAAGCCAATATTAGCAATTCGTTGAGTAGTCATTTATCATAAACTTGTCAAATAGATGAGCAATAATGGTTTCAGTGTATAAGACAGATTCAAGGCAAGAGACTTATTAATAGCTTGAAATTCAAAGATACGTAGTTTTGAACGTTATTATCCTATTAGTATTAGCATACTGACAAATAAGCACAACACAGTAACTATATTACAGAGGCTTTTAAAAGCCCTTCCACTATTTCACGAGCAATCTAAGTAGAAGTTTTAGTAGTCCACTACAGACTTTTCCTGGCAGTCTATATACAAGGTAAAATAAGACAAATTTTAACTTGTCAGAAATATATAATCTACGTGCTTAACAGACAGTCAAGTAACAATTTTATAAGCAGTTACTACCTTAGAGTCTAATTACCTGAAGAGAGTATTCAAACATTTTAAGTCTGGGTAACACACACCCACTATCCCTTTACCCTTCCTTTGGTTCCAGTAACACATCTAATTGGTGAGTGGGGTGAGAAGGGCAGAGGCCACACACACCCACCTACCATAATCTACCACACATAACCTGCATGATCTACAGACCAGCCTAGGTCCTCCACACAACATAGATTCTCATGTCCTGCAATGCTGCAATACTTGCTTAGCTGCATTTCTTCTAAACCATCTTTTTTTTTTTCCTCAGAAACAATTTTAACATGTCCAAGTTGCATGACCTGTTATTACAGCTTTAAGTCTCTGTTTCAGAAAAAAAACTTCCACCTCTTCTTACACGTATCTGATTGCAATTGATAGTCCTCAACTGCATCGCCTTTAATAATTTCAGAAAGCCATAGGTGCTGTGTATTAGCAGATGGGATGCTTTGATATCCTACAACCTCTGCTTCACTGATAACTGTTTTTCATATTTATGATAGCACAACCTCAAACGCAGACACGTGTTGTTCATTTTAGTTGGCTGTTTAGGTACGTAACGAGCTCCCCAACAGACATGTTTTTCCTGAAGTGAACACACAAAGCGTTCACTCTTGTACAACATAAAGTTGCAGAGTTAACCCACTATTTAAGCTTAATGTGTTTCTTTGCTGTGTTATCCTGCACACCAGTCTTACTCCCCTGCTCAAAAATAGGGATCTTCAAGGAAATCATGCCACCCAGCATCACTCCCAGGAGGAGACTGGAAGGCTGCACATGGCAGCACAAGTCTACACATAGTAAAACATAGCATCCAGACAGCTCAGAGCATCGGAAAGCTACTGATTTCGTTCAGTTTGTTGTGTCCCAACAGCCTCTGTAGCTTCCACAGCAAAGCAGAGCGCCTTTCAGGACCATGCCACAGATGTACACACAGGATGGCAAATCCATCGCTGCCCTAAAACATTTTGGCTACCCTCATCGCAGCTACTTCCCTAGATCATATGTAAGCACAGTTAAATTCAGCTTCTCTCTAGATATGTTCTGCTGTAGCTTAATAAGCTTATGACAAGATACCAGTGTCCAAGTCGTTAATACAAAATTAAGTTGAGCTCCTTAAATTTCACTTAGGGCAGACCTTAAGTTATTTTTATCACTCAGGCTCTGCACAACATTCACAAACATCCCCAGTCAGAAGGAGAAACCAAGATGTAAAATTACATCCCAACTACAGTGGTTTGACTGCACAATGACATCACAAATTCATACTCCATTGAACTTGCTGCGTGACAGACAGATTTACTGTTTTCCACTCTATCTCTTGGTATACGGTCATAACAATCAGAAATGTCCCAAACTGATGGCAACCCAAACCAGATCTTTTTCATTTTTAACTCTATTATCTATCACAGTGTTCTAAAATGAGACTACCATTTGATATCAGCACTTAAAAAAGTCTACTTTTTTCGTGGGACAGGGTTTATTGGGGGTTTTTTTTGGTTGGATGGTTTTTAGAACTGTTTTCCATCAAACTCCATTGATCAAGTACCTGTAGAGCTTTATGTATACCAAACTAATCTGGGCAACTAGACCCTACATATATTGATAATCTTAACAACCTCTACTAAGTGTTAGTTGAATATTTTTTTCAATGTTCTGATGCAATGAATATCACTGGAAACAATTTTAGCAAAACCTGAAACATGGAGGAAGTCACACACATTATACTGGGCTCTGTGTAAATGCAAGGTCACAGATCTTGACCATATGCTTAACCTGGGACATACACAGCAGTATACAGCAGCAGCATCCTGCAGTTTGAGAAGCAAGAGTTTTGAAACCTAGCAAACTCTCTGTTGTTTCAGTAAGTGAAAAGCTAAACATTCTCCCAAGATGGTACAGCAAAGTACACAAGCTCTGGATGTAAAATGGAAGACTGTGAAAGGTAACATCACTCCTCTATAATGCACCAGTAGGATTCTTTGTCTCATCTGGCATCTGATTGTGCCATTCATCATTCAAATGCAGTGGCTGTATCAGCTGAGGCGTGGTTAAACTAGCTTGTAAACCAGATTTTTTTTTTTATTATTTTAGAAACCACATTCTCTTCAGATTCAACAGGGACAGCTCTCCAACCCAACAACAATTATTCAACCTTAAAGCTCACAGTAAATGATGGTGTGGGGGAAGCAAAAACTACTTAACCATTGAAAGAGGTTATTTAAGAATAAACTATCTCCATCACTGCGGCTTCAATCAAGTTCAGCTCTTCTTCTGGAAGTTAGTGGCTCGATTCAGAAACTGTTGATCCTTAGCCCGAGTTGCATTAAGCAAGTATTCAGACAAGATCACTGGAGCAGAGATGCTCATTCAGTGACTTAAGTGAACTGCAGGCCTTCACAAACAGCAAGCACCGCTTATTCCTCGGCAGATCTCAACCAGGGTAGAACGGTTTTTATCCCGAGGCAAGTAAAGAACAGAAAAGCGGAGGTCTAGGAACCGAGTCAAGACCGCACTGAGAAAACGCGGTGTGGCCCGCCTGCCCCAGAGAACCTCCCAAGGGCTGCCAGCTGTCCAGGCCCGAGAGGCTGCCGGAGGCCAAAGGCGAGCGGCTCCCGCGGTGCAATGGGCCCGGCCCCTGGGTAGCAGCAGAGCGCCCACGGGGACGCCCCTCGAGCAGGGCGCGCACGTCCCCGCTCGGCAGCGGCGCACGGCGCCGCGAGCCCCGCGCCGCACCACGGCAGCTACGGAGGAGCCCGCGGAGCCCCCGGAGCGGAAGCCCCTTGCCGGCGGCGGCGCTGGGCGCGCACCGCGACGGGGAAGGCCCGCCAGGCCCGCCCCGGCCCCATCCCCGCCGCCTAGCACCCGGCCTGCAGCCTCGCGCCGCGGCCCGCCCCTGCCCGGCCCCTACCTGGCAGAAGCCCCGGCAGTAAGCCCGGGACGAAGCCTCCGACACCTCCTGCTCCCGCAGCTCCGTCTGCAGCTGCCAGAGGCGGGCTCGGAGCGCCGCCACCAGCCGCTGCATCTCGGGCCGCGAAGCCGCCTCGGCCTCAGCGTCCGCCATCTGCACCCAGCCCCACTGCGCGTAGGCAAGGATCACGTGACTCGCAACCACTGACCTCATCGTCCCGGGACAGCATCACGTGACACACACGTGACACGCAAGCCTGTCGCTATCCACACAACCCACCATCCGGGACAGCGGGCGGGCGCTGCTTGTCGAGTGGCGTCACGTGACGCGGCGGAAGCCCGCCTCAAGTGCGCGTGTGTCTCCTGCGGGGGGAGGGGGCGGGACCACCTATCCCCCATCGGCTGCCGCTGCGCACTCCGCTTGCCTCAGCGCTCCGGGGCCGTCGCGCTTCTGGGCGCCGCCCACCCGAGGCCAGCCCTGGGCCTGCCGCCAGCGCCGACGAGGGGTGTCTTGCGCGGGCGGGTGCGCGGGCGCGCAGGGGAGGAGCGAGGCGGTGGTGATGCGGGCAGGGCGCGGACGAGTCCGGCCATCGCTAGAGCCTGGCTCTCCGCGTGGACTGTGGAGGGGGTTTCGCGAGGCGTCTCCCCGGGCGCTTCTCCTTTCCTCGCTACGACGCGGAAACGCAGCACCACCCCGGTGGATGTTGGCACCGGTGTTCCACCAGCGCTTTGGGAGGAGATCACCCGGAGGGGCAGGAAGTTTCCAGCCCGCTGCTGGTCCCAGGACTGGCACCAGTAGGTATCCGTGTGTTGCGAAGGTAATTGCAGAGCCTGAGAGGTATTGATGAAAGATTGCGTGAGAGGCAATGATGGACACCGGGAAGAGTGAACTTTTTAACTTGGATTACGTTTATTTTAATCGCTTGTTGAAAAGGACGTTGTTGAAGGCAAAACATTTGAGAATTAAGGAAAGCCCTGGAGGGTCCCATGCCCAGCCAAACATGGTAACCGGGAGAATGGTAAATACCTTTTACCAAGAACTTCCAACCTTGCAGTATGTCCCGTGAAATAAGATGGTATGCCCACAGGTCAGGGAGCTCTGCAGTGCATTGCCAGGGAGGCCTCTGGTAGACAAGTTGACCTGCCAGGGTAAAAAAAATGGAGAGTAAGCCCAGGAATAGAGGTTGTGAAACCTTGCAGTAAGTGATCAGTGCCAGCAAGGTTTGCTTTTATCACATCCAACTGCAAAGGGAATCCCTGAAGTCCACCCAGAAGCAGAGGCTGAAATGGTACACAGTGCTGGGAGCTCCCAGGGCAGAAATTTGCTGACAGGCATTTTGGCTTCCTTCACTTGTCTTGCTTAGAAAGGAGGGGAGGTGAAGTCCTAGCTCTTTCTGCAGGGGAAAAAAAAAAAACCCAAACCCACAACCAAGAACCAACAAACAAAATGTTTTTCTTTGGTTTTAGTGTGGGCATACTATTTCATTTTTTGATTTGAGAATTTGGGTCAGGGAGGCCCTTGCTTGTTCATGAGCATACGGTTGGGGTTTCTACCCTCCAGTGAGATGGGAATCTCTCTTTTTCCTTTTCATACTCTGCCTAATTGGGCATGAACAATGGGAGGGAAACATGTCTCTGTCCACCTAGTAAGAAGTACCTGCTTTTTTCCACCTCAGTCTCTGCAAGGCAAATGAGAAAAGGAGGATTGGAGAAGTCAGGAAGACCTGGTTTGAATTGACATGGAACCATTGGGAAGCTTTCTGTAGTTGCAAGCAAGTTGTATGATTTCAGCTTTTCAAAATCTGGGGAAGTCACCTCCTTGCACAAGAGATTATATGGGGCCATGGATATAAGGAAAAACTTTTTAACTGTGAAGACAGCCAGGCAGTGGAGTAGGGTGCTGAAAAAAACTTATGCAGTCTATACTCTTAGAGGTGTCCAAGACAAGACTGGCTAAAGCTCTGAGCTGACCTCATAGCTGACACTGGTTTGAGTAGGAAGTTTGATTAGAAACCTCCTGGGGTCCCTTCCAACCAGTATTATTCTGTCATTCTACTGACAGCTTTTAGTTTGGTGCAGACCCCTGGGCCAGGAGCACAAGAATGTGAGTGCATGGCCAAGAGAGGTTGTCCTCTTCCCCTCTGAGCTTGCTCATGTCCTGCTGTACTTCCTCTCAGCTGGAAGGAGCAAGGGACATCTACCAGACCTGAACTGTCAATGCCAACACTTCTTCTGGCAGCAGGAGGAGGCCAGAATGTCCACAAAGTCAACAAAGAGTGACTGGGTTATCAAATCAGTTGGTAGAGCTGGCTGGCTTGTGATGGCCCCTAGGTTCCCTGGGGAATGTTAGTCCTTGGTTTCTCTCTCACACAATGCTCAGGATGGAACCACAGCAGCCTGCCAGGCACACTTGACCTAGCATATATGTCTCTCTGTTGACTATAGGCCACCATAGCCTGCTGCCAGGCCCTTCACATGCTGGCAGGTCACTGGCATCCTGACCATCACCCTCAGACTCTGGGGGACAGCGGCCAACACATCCATTACATGGAGTGGCTGCAGCAAAGAGCCAGCACTCATGACTTTGAGCCTTATCTGTCTCACAGCAGCTATTAGGAAAGGAGGGAGGAGGACAGAGCCTTGTAGAAAAGCCTCTTTTCCATCACTCTCTGGTGTCTTTAACCCTCTTTCCGGGTCTTGATTCTGGTCTCCTGTTGAAGTGAAGCTGGGGCAGGGGAAGGCCTCTGCATTTCATCCTCCAGCAGCAGGACCAAGCACTGAAGATGTGCAGAGGGGAAAGAGTGGGGATCTGAGTACACCTGGAGGCGAATAGCAGACATTGCATGGAGGGCAGTGGAGGATGACAGTGGAGTGTTTATATGTGTATTGTGTATATATAACAGAGATAAATGCATTTTATATGTGTTTGTACACCCTCATATGCAAGTTATACATGTTTAAATGCGTACATAGATATGGATAGATATGTTTGTACTTATATATATGTATGATAGGCATTGAAGTAGTTGGAAGATAAACCTTTCCCTTTACCCTGGAGAAACATTAAAAGCTCTTAGGGCCAGGACATTGTCCTTAGCTCATGTTCTGTGCCACGGAGGGTACCTGGCATTTAACAACTCCTTGCCACTGGTTGCCAGCTGAAGTCCAACCTTTTTGTTTACATGCAATTTTTAGCTACATATATATATATACATAAAAAGGTATAAAAGGTTTCATTGGTTTTTTTAATGACAGATAATGGAATCAATTGCAAATTTTGAACATTCACTGAAAGAAACTTATATAAAAATAAAATGTGGCTGCTTTGGCCACATTTGCTACAAGTCTACCACAAAAGCTTTAACAGGTCTGGGGTGAGTGTACATTGAAGAGGGAGTGAGTCAAATCCAGTGACCCCCACTCAACCCTTGCTCATACAAAGGAGAGATCCATCTGTGTGTCTAACCAAGAGACCCAACCAACCTCCCTCCCTAATCCTGCTCTGCTAAAAGCAGTCTAGTCATATGTGTTTTATTGGCACGAGGTGGTGGCAAGAAAAACCTGTATGAATTTACAGACTTTTTAGAATTATGCTCACTTTAACTTCAGACTGTTATGCCACAGCTAGAATTTCAGTTCTCTGCTTCTGTCATCAGTCATGATATTTAGCTTCAAAGATATTTTGGAGAAGAAATGTGTGGCCAAGTGGGGAGAAAAAGAGATAGGCACACATTCACTTAGGCACAGAGTACCACAACCATTAAGAAAGTCTTTCAAAATCAGGAGTGTGCATAGGGGAAGTGTACAGCTGAAGAGTCAGGAATCTGTATGCAATGCAGAGAGCTACTGTCAAGGTTGGACATGCCAGTAGGTATCCAGTAACACCAGTGACCCACTGCTGAAAGTTGCTGAACACATCTCTCACAGGTAGGAAAAGCCAAACTATAAAATACCATTTATTTGAATGATGTTTCCATTTTAGATTGCTTTCTGCCTCTTTTGCCATTTCTTGCTTTCATCCATTCCTTTCTTCTATGTATCTGCGGGCACAGAACCCTGGAAGTTTCTTTGCTGCTCCTGCCAACGATGGTGGCTGTGGATACATTCCTAGCAGAACAAGGACATCAAGTCCTGATAGGGTTGGAATGCTATTAAAGGGGAAATGCTTAG
>BOSO01010461.1:0-10987 GCA_018403395.1 Gorsachius goisagi
CGGAACCAGTCTCTTTGCAGTGGTGTCCAGCGACAGGACAAGGGGCAATGGACACAAACTGAAACACAAGAGGTTTCAGTTGAATATGAGGAAAAACTTCTTTACTCTGAGGGTGACAGAGCACTGGCCCAGGCTGCCCAGGGGGGTTGTGGAGTCTCCTTCTCTGGAGATATTCAAAGCCCACCTGGATGGTGTCCTGTGTAACATGCTCTAGGTGGCCCTGCTCTAGCAGGGGGGTTGGACTGGGTGAGCTCCTGAGGTCCCTTCCAACCCTTGTGGTTCTGTAGTTCTGTGGTTTTTGGCAGGCAGCTCCTGCAAACCTCCCATCTTCTGCTCACATCGTGGCTTCCAGAGCAGAAGACAGAAGCCGCGGTGACGTGCCCCACTGTGGTCAGCCCCATGCTCATCTGCCTTGGGTACGTGGGATCCCCATGCTCCAGGGTAATATTCACCCCTCCCAGAGCCAGGCTTGCTGATTCAGTGCCCACATACGCAACTCATCTTGAAAAAGAGTTTGGGGCAAGGCTCAGAAAGCACTGAGGTATCCTTGAGTGACCTGAGATTGTGAAAGTGGCTCTTCTGTTCTTAGAAATCATTTTTAAACTGAGTTCTGCAAGCACAGGGGAGAAGCAAGGGGCTCCACCAGCAGTGCTGTGCTTTGCAGAGCAGACATACTCAGCGCAGGTGTTAAGTGGGAAATACAACATTCAGGTTCATAGAATCATAGAATCATGGAATGTTTTGGGTTGGAAGGGACCCCCAGAGGTCCAGCCCAACCCCCCTGCAGGAGCAGGGACACCTTGAACCACATCAGGTTGCTCACAGCCCCGTCCAACCTGGCCTGGAATGGTCCCAGGGATGGGGCCTCCACCTCCTCTCTGGGCAACCCCTGCCAGGGTTTCACCACCCTCGCTGGAAAGAATTTCCTCCTTAGATCCAGTCTAAACCTCCCCTGCTTCAGTTTAAAACCATCTCCCCTTGTCCTGTCTCAGCTGGCCCTAAGTTAAGCGTCCTTTGACTGATGTCTTTTTGCATAGAGTCCTGCAAACAGCCAAATATCTCAATAAAGCGGAGCAACCTGTTTCAGTGAAAACCATGGACACTCAGCCAGCATCTTTGCTGGGGCTCTTGGTATCTCCTGACAGAGCTGGAGTACCCTGGCACTTCAAAATGCACGGATGTGTGCAAATGATACTACATAGTCTTGCCTCGTTGACAAACTCCTCAGCCGATGTGTTTGATTTTATTATTGACCCCCGCCCCATTGCTCCCTTCCTTGCTTCTCCTCGGTCCATTTATTAGATTTATTAACATAATAGAATTGTAAATGAAGACGGCGCTGTGGTTTGTTCCTGTCTCATTCTTCAATAAACATGATAAAATGCAGGCTCCATCTTCAGCATATTTATACTGTACTGGTTTTTTGAAACATCTGTTTGAATCACCTTTTTATATCAGCAGTATTGTCTTACCCAAAATTCTAGTGATTTTTTAGCAATGAAACATCTTTTAAATAGCCGAAGCAGAAGGGGGAAAACTCTTCTGCTTTAAGATATTCACGCAGAGAACTGTTTTCAGCATACAGCTCGGTCGGAAAGTGCACAAACGATGTGGCTTTCAAAAGTACCAACTCTGCTTGTCATTTTTACCTCTACCCACTCTCTGCCCACCTCTGCGCATTGCAGAAATAGCTGTGAATCCCGCCATGTATTGGCACCTGATTCTGCACAAAAGGCTAATGTTTAGATGTAGAACTGAAGCTGGATATAGGACGCTTGGGATTTAGGAGATCCTGCCCTCCCTCCCTTCTTTTTAATTAAGAATACTCAAAAAGTTCAGTATTTTAATGAAGAGTGTAAGGACTGGAAGAGCCCCCTTAGCAATCTAAGTCAAATTTCCTGCTCTTTCCAACACCAGCTTATACTCTGCAAACTGGCCAAGTTCTAAAAAGCTCAATTTTTTCCATGTTTTATTATCCCACGTGAAGTCAGCTCTACCGCTACAAACGCCAAGGCCACTTATTTTTCTGATAGGTAGGGTTGGATGAGGAAAATTATTGCCCCATCTGTGATTATTGGTACAGGTGCCTGTTTGTAGATGGTCCATCTCCACGTGGACACCCGGGTGCTTCTGCCCGTGCCCCTGCGCAGGGTGTATGCAATCGGGGGGAGAGAACAGGAGAGCAAACTGATCGAGGGTCCAAATTCTGGCACTGACCGGCTCCAAGATGTTCATCTCTCTACCTAAGTTTCTCTGTCTGCAGACCAGATGTAATGATACTGATTTTCCTTTTTAAAAGTGCTTGTTGCATTGATGTTTTCCTTTCCATAGCCCACCATAGCATATGCAGTTCTGAAATGTTCACCTATTACCTGACAGTAATTTTTTCCTGTCGTTTACAACATAACCTCAGTAAAACAGACTTATTCCTACTGTAATTTATAACATATCCATACTCCAGACCATTCAGAGTTCTTTTATCTAGAAAGGATTAAAACACTTGCAAATATTAAATTTAATCCACTCTAAGGGAGGGAATAAATTCATGATAATTAAGCCTCAGCAGCTGTAATTCTTAGGATAATGTATTATCTAATGGGGATTCTTGCTGAAGAATAGGGATGAGTCATGGGCATCCTATTTCTTCTGTAAGCTTGCACTGCAAATCAATACATTTAATAAAGTAATCAAACAAAAATATTAAAGGAGCAATTCTTTTATTCAAAAATCAATACAAGGAAATTGATACCTTGCCTACCCGCATTTTATGGCACATTTCTCTTTCTGCAGAACAACAAAGGCTGTGAAGGGAGTGTTTACAAAGCAGACAAAGAACAGCTTTGATTAGGGCCCAAAGCACGAGGGCCCGGTTGCACAGAAGCCGGGGAGCTCTTGGCTCCTTTCTAACCGAGCAAAACTGCAGGAGCTGAGCACTCCTATTTCAGAGCCAACCCCAAGCAAAGCCCAGATAGTCTGCAGCCCAGCTAATTGCGAGGAGGCTTGGACCGAGTCCAGAGCTAATAAGGCTTGCACCTGAACTTCAGAGGAATAATGAGCTGTTTGGGGTGGAGGTATTTGTTTGGGACCACCAGCAGCACCTGACTCCATTCTTTGCCTGATTTGCTGCAGCTCTAACTCATTCATTTTCTCATTAATTATCACCTGTATGAGATTAATTTCTATTTATTCCACTCCCTGAAAGCAGCCCCACTGCTCTGGTGCCCTGTAAAGATGTGAGCAATACTCCAGTGTTTCCAGGATGTAAGTGTACAAGTTTCTCTTTGGCAAAGCCTGGGTTTAGTTGATTTGGAGCAATGAAAAAGGTGTCTAGAGGGTTTGGGAAGTTGTGGTGCTGTGCCTGACTGTCCCTTGGAAAAGGGCCCTATGGGCAGAACATGCTGAGACTTGTTCTATGCATACCTTGTCCCAGTTGTATGCCCGCATACACTACCTGCTCATCGCTTACAAACTTGGTTTATTGGTGATCTGGTAAAGTATCCAGGTGTCATTGGGTATCAAAAAAATGGTCCCGTGGATGAGCTTCTGAAATTCTTCTTGCCCTGTTTTATGAGATCTTGCCACGTGCTGATTAATCTTACTGACTTTAGCAACTCTTCTCATTGTGTATGTGCACTGCGGGGTGGGGGGGAGACTTTGGAAAAGGCCCTCATACAAGATAACACACAAGAAACAGCTGTTAAAGCAGTATAATAAGATAAAGGCCTCATTAAACCCCAAAGATGCAAAAAAAATAATGTGATGGTGTAGGAAAGAAATTACTAGGTTCAGATCTACTGCTGTTGTTTTCTTGTTTGTTTTCATCTGAAGTAATCTTTACCCTAATTTCCCTATTTTCTTCCATAAATACTCAAAATATTAGCTGGCTCTTTTTTTCAGTTATAGCTAAATTTGGCTTTTTAATTTCAGATAGATCTTTTCTACTGCCCTAAATGGTAATACATGCAAAGGGATATGCTTCCCCATGGCTAACAGATGTTGTGCCTGAAATACTCCTGTAAACAAGGTCTTTAAATCCAAGGTTTTTGAGGCTTATACTATATTTAAAAAAAAAAATAAAAATATCAGTTTGGTTAGGTCATTACTGGGATAATTATTTTTGTCTTCCAGTGTGATAAGTCTGAAATAAACACGACTTCCCAGTTTGCTCGAAACCATTGTAGGACAGAAGCTCATGCCATGAATGCTCATACCAGATGCTGACATGAGCTTGATTTTTCTTTTATTGATGAGAATGAATAAATAAAATATCACTCAAGACTGTCCTGTTTGTGCCCAGTGATATCAGGGACCGAACGGCCAACCGCCGCTGCTTGGGCTGTGAGATGCTTCACGTTCAGCTGGCACCTCCCAAATAATTATCCGAATTGGCAAAAGTCAGATGAAGGCGCAGATGGTGTTCGGACAAAATTTAAATCTGTCTGGCTCTTGGTTGTCTTTTCTGTGAGCTAATGAGTGCGTTAATCAGAGATCATTTTCTTGTTTGCTCGTTTCCATTAGGTAACTGGGTGGTGCGTAGATCTGCCTTCCTCATTTACCGAGCTGCTGCCATCTCCCTTGGATGGCCCTCGGCCAACCCTTGTTATGAAAAGTAAAAGGAGGGCTTTGGTATTTTTTTGTGGCTGCAGATTCCTGATCTGAAGCAGGCAGGTACTCATTAACCTTAATCAAGGGGGTTGTGAAATGTGCTTGACGTGCTCTGGGCTGCCTGATTTGCACTCGTATCTCCTGTCATCTACCACCTGCCTTGCTCATCACGAGGAGCTGAGGTCGTGGCGCTCCGTTTCAGCTTGGCAGTGCTCTTGGAGGAGCAACCGAGGCTTCGGGTAACCCAACTCCTTAAGGACCGGTGGAGCACATGCCAAAGCGCTGACTTCAAAAGGTGCCTGGGCTGTGTCCTGGAAACAGCATAGAACAACATATTTATCAAGTGACCTTTTGCCAGGGCTGCCTCGAGCTGTCTTATGTGACAGCTGACAGGGGCACAGCACTTGGGCTTAAGGGTGTTGTGTCATCGTGGAGGGCAGGCAGGAGATGGGCTTGGGCTTTTGCTGGCTGAAAGGGCTGTTGGGTGATGGGGGTGTGGAAGAGGGCTTGGAGCCCTCGATCCCACAGTCAGCCAAAGGTGTCTGCTCTGTTTGCTATGGCCATGTGTTCTCTCCTGTGTCCTATCACCCCCCCAGCTCATCTCCTGTCCTTGATCCTCCATCCTCAGAGGTTACCCTCCCTTTTGATCCACCCTGGCTGATCATGCAACTGCTCCCTGGCCAAATGAGCTGGGATAGCTTAAACCATTTAAATCATAGGTTAATGAACAGCCGTCAACTTAATTGGGAAGCGTTGGGGATTTATTACGCGTGTGGCTGAGCTTTGGCTGGAAGGTAGTTACTGCTGATGGGTGAGTGGGTCTGGTCTGTATGTAGCTAATGTGAACACTGCCTTCACCTTTCCACCTGGCTTCTCCCAAAATCTTGGCCAAAACTCGGTAGTTCCGCTCATGATGGCATGGATGAATCTGAAATGCATGCTGGTCTGAGCAATCAAATGGAGAAATACTGAGCAGTAGGCACCCACCACCTGGGAGCAGACACCTTCAGGCTCCTACCATGCTGCCATCGCTCTGGCTGGCTCTATGAAAGAGAATCCCTGTTCTTCTCAGCCGACAGGAATCCCCTGCTAATTATGCAGTTGGTGATCTGGGAAAGAAATGTCTCCGTATCCTGCTGGACTGTAAAACAAAATGAACAAGCAAGAAAAATGGTGCAGTGTTAATTAAAACAAGGATTTCCCCTCTCTCACCAGCCATGTGGTGGTTGACACAAATAAGGCAGAGCTGGTTAAAGGGAAATAAGTGGGGTGCAAGCTGCAGAAAGTATTTTGCATTAATTGTCAATTAGCAATTGTAAAAGGAGGCCACTTATTCACATAAAAACACTGGTTAAAACTGACATGCTTAGGTTGAAATTGGAAGGCAAAGTGAACCTGCTGCGTAGGTTTTAAAGCATGATATGGAGGGATTGACTTCATTGATTGACTCCACTGATCCCTTCTGCAGTAGGAGGTTAAAGGAATTAAATATTTACGGATAAATACCACTCCTGAGTATAAAGGCAAAAAGCCTTTGGCTAGAGCCCCACGGAGAGGTGGGTATAGTGAATCTTGCTGCCACCACGCCGTATTTTGTGGTGCCACCTCCTGGCATGGCCTTGCTATCTAGGCAAGCCAAGAGGAAATGAGATGAGATGGCTGTACCTGGGGGATTTAAACACCTGCCTTGGAGCAGGCCTCACACCCTTCCCCTTGGTATCATCTACTGCTTTTTTCCTTTTTTTTTTTTTTCTTTTTCCTTTAAAAAATAAAATGGGGTGGAATAGCTTTGTTCTTTTCAAACACAGCAGTTGGCCATGCCCTGCCCCTCCATAACAGTTTGATGGTTACCACGCTGGCTTCTACATCCTCCTGCCTTGCAGGGATTCATCTGCACCAGCCTCACGGGTGGTAATACCGTGCCACTGAGCTACATTCTCTCGATGAAGCAGTTGTACTTAAGAAAGAATAATACAGCAGCCCTTGAGCTAGGGGTGCTGAGCAGGCGCATGCTGGTGATCCAACCTGGTCATTCGGATGCTCATGCAAGAGAGGAAGGTTTCCAAGGACACATCTTAAACCTTCATGGGTTAAATAGTTCAGTCCTTTCGTGGCTCAAACCCTCAATACAGAGAAAGCACAGGGACCCTGTAGGGCTGATTTATACAGGGGTACCCAGGTGAGTTGAAGACGGTGCAACCTGCAAGCTAGCACCCACCTCACCCAGGGACTGATGGGCTGTAAACAGGAAAGCAAGCAGCTGGTCCCACTGTGTTGTGGACATGCGAGAGAAGGGCCATTGCTGGGATGCCACTCTTCAGAGTCACATCTCTGAACACAACACCTTTGCTCCATGATCTCTTATGTAAAGAGTTGGAAAACTTTTTTTTTTTCCCCTCCTGCAGGAAGGCACACATGTCCTTGTGCTAAGGACAGAGCTGGCCTGGGCTCGCTCCCAAGCCTTGCAGAGCCAGTCCCTTGCTGCCACCATGTGTTGAACTAGGACTTGGCATACCTGGATTCTCTGAAGTGCCTTTTGCCAGCAGAGTTTGCGAGAAACCTCTGAGCTGCTGGAAGGGGCATGCATAGGTGCAATGGCTTCAGGGTGCTCGATTTCTTCTTTGACCCTGGATTCAAGCAGTCTTTTTTTTTTTTTTTTTTTTAAAAATCAGGTTCCCCTGCCCTCCAAGTGATAGGTTTTAAATCTATACAAAAATGAAGCAAGGGTTTCTGCTTTTCTATATTCCTTGTTTTAAAGCAACCTGGTATTTCCTGAGAAAATGTCATCATGTTGCCATGAAAACTTCCTACCCAGCTCTCAAAAGGGAACTTTACTCAAACTTGTGAACTGAACTCGCTCTCAGCAGAATATAATAGGATCCACGCTGTGGAGAGTCTTCCACGCTGAAAAAGCAATGGATCTGCATTTATCTTTAATTGAAAATGTTAGGTATGTTTTCAGCTTTAAAACATAGAGAATTTGTAATGGGAAGTTTAATTCGATCCCAAAACGTCCCGTGAATTTTGTTTATCTCCAGTGCAGCTTGCACAATACGTAACACCACTGAAAGTTGGCTTTGGCACAGAGCGTTTCAGATGAAGGAGGCCCAAGCAGAGGGAAATGTCACATGTGAGGGTGGGTTGTGTTCCTCACCTATAAGGAAAATGGGTTGCTGGCTAAATATGATATGATATTACTTCATACAGACTGCCCAGTGTCTCAGCTTGAATATATGGTAGAGAAAAGAATGTAAACCCAAGAATATCTCCGTTGTCGTCAATATGTGATTTTTTTCCATACAAAAGGAATAGGCTGGATTCCCAATATTGAAACTTTTGTTCTAAAAGGTATCGGAAAGATATTGGAATAAAAGCTGCATATGGTCATATACAGTCAAAAAGTGCTCTGTAGGTAAATATCAATTTTTTCACCAGTGAGTCAGATGTGGGGAAGATGCTGGCAAGAATGGAGCTGCCAAAGGGCAACGAAGGTGCCTGGGAGCTGGAAGGGCACAGCGAGGGCTTGGCTTCGCCCACCAGAGGGAGCTCCGTTAACATCAATAGAAACAGCTTAAAAAGTTGCTGTTCTCGTGAAAACTGCACCTCGGTCCGAAACAAATCAAAGAACACGATGGGAAGCAACATAAGCTCATATTTTAGTACTATGCACGCTTAAATTCCCAGCGCTTCACTGGGTAACCTTGATGCCAAAGCGATCAAGCAGGCTGTGGAAGGCAAGTCGTGACATGGTTCCACCTACCGTGATCTAAAGAGGCACCCTAAGCCAAGCTTGCAGGAGCGGGTGATAGGTTTGGGGTTTTTTTTTTTTAGCACCAAGTAATACAGACTTGGGTTGGGGGAAGCTTTTTGGGGTAGCTAAGGCCTCGTACAGCTCTTTAAAGTTGCTGCTTCTATTTCATACCTGAAGAAGGCTTATGCTGTGGACTGTGAAAGGTTTTTTTTGTTCCCCTCCAGCTATATCAAGGGTACAACAGAAGATATTAGTTCTCACTAATATTGCCTCATGGCATAAAGAGAACCCGCAGAGGCCCCTTGGCAGGTCCTTATTGCTATTACTGGAAGTCAGGTGGCTTCATCTTCTCCAACATTATTTGTGCAGCTTCTTGGGTTATCTGTTCTCTCATAGCAGCAAGTTACCAAAAACCCATCCAATTTCTCCTTTGTTATCTTAATTAAAAACAAGTACCAAACCATGGAATTTTATATTGATTTATATATGTTATATTATATATATAAATATATATTAATATAAATATAATTACATATTTTTATATTGATTTATATATATTATATATAAAATATATATTAATATAAATATAATTATATATGAATCCTGAGAGGAGGGAGAAACCAGAAGCATCAGATCTCAGAGGAATAGAAGCCACTTTCCAGAAACTGCCTGGTATTTAGTAGTCTAATTTTGACATATCTGGGTTTTTCTCTTTTCCATTTCACTCTCCCTGTTGCTCTTCTCAACCAAAACTAGAAGCAGAATTCCTGAAATGAGGCAAGGAGAGTCCCCTTCCTGACAGCATCCTCCAAATTCTGGCAAAACAAAAGTTTATTTCCAGACCAAATATAGAAAGAAAACCCTGATATCTGAAGATCATGGGGTACCTGAAAGGGTCTTTAAGTAACCTTAGCGCACCCCTGGGTGGGACAGGGCAGATGCAGAAATGTTAGTGAGATCGAATGTAAGGAGGAGTCGGGGGGGTTGGACTAGATGACCTCTAGGGGTCCCTTCCAACCCAAAACATTCTATGATTCTATGAGAATGGCTGCCCCACCGTGCCAGGAGCTCATCTCAGAAGGACAACGGGAGCAAAAGCCCCAAGCCCGGAGCCTCTTTCCCCGTTCCTGAAGACGTGGCTGGTACACAAACTCCCCCCCATCTCGCCAGCCATGCGTGAAGACGCCCTGTTCATCCCTGCTCTCAGCCAGGGTGGTCGTCTGCGTGGAAAGCCTAAAGCAAACAAAGGCAAGCTGCAGCCAGATGTTGGGAGGCTTTCAGGTTCACTTAGCGTTCCCGGGGTAGGCAGCACATGCATGCCTGTGCTCCCCGCTCGGACGGATAAGCCCAAGCAGCCCATACCCTTTAAAACCTTTCCCTTTGCAATGGAAACCACTGCTTACCTTTCCAGAACCATCTGAGCAAATACGGACCTCGCAGAAAACGTCAGCAGTTCCCGATCCATCAAGGCTGTGCTAAACAAACCCGGCCGAACAATTTACAACTTGACCTCACGTTGTGCCTGTAAATGGATTCTGTGAAAGGCCTTTTCCTGGGTTAGTTGTATTTTCATGGTGTATACACCAGGCTAAATTAGCCAGTTCAACAGCTCCCCAGAATCCCCTTGGCTTTGCTTTTTACTGGGGAGGGGGGATTTCAGAAGGGACTTGGTGCAAATCCCTGAAGCTCTGCTTTATCTCTTAGGCAGGAGGCATTTTCCTCTCTGTCTAGGGCAAGAAATTCTGTTCATCTGTGAAATAAGGGGCAAGATTCTGTGTTACCGTTATTTGGATATTTGTGTGTATCTGATGGATATTCTTCAGAATGATGGCTCCCAAGAGACTTGTGATCAGCTGCTGAAATCAAATCAGCTTCTTTACAAGTCTCATGTGATGGATTTGGAGTGGTTCCTCTAGTAACGTGCTTTAAAAGTCGCCCTAATATCTGCATGGAAGAAGTTGCTTTTCTCAACGTGTCTTATGCAAGGGGAAAAATCAGTTCTTGTGACTACAGCCTGACCTGGCAGAGACTACAGAAAGGGAGGCAAGCTCACCATTTTCCCCTAAGAAAGAGGCTTTCATAAGGTACTTCCTTAGGAAACCAGGAAGGCAGTTGTAGAAAGGAATAAAAGGCATTGATGCTGAAGCATAGCAAGAGAGAAAAATATTACAAAAACGGCCAGATTTTTTTCATCTTCTGCTGATTACACTTCCAGGTCGTGCAGCCACACAATACGTTCAGGATTTGTAACTGCTCAGTAAATCTCCTAACCCAGCCACGGGAGAATCTGACGTGCTGTTTCTGTAAAGAACCTATTGCGGATGGACAAACATGCATTTAAATTCCCTTTTCTGTCTATACACACAAATGCTGCAGAACTCTTAAAGGTGACCAGGCCCATCATTTTTGTACCTATAGCAACCAGAATGTAAAAGTATTATAAAAATGGGAAGGCATATCTGATTTAGCACTATTACACTGGTATTGCTCCAAAATACTGTTACAGGAATAGATATCTGCCTCCAGAACATTGTTTGAAGCGAGGAGCGCTCTCTACGTGTAACTGTTTTGTTACAATGAGGTTTCTGTGACGAAGAAGAGAAGGCTGAGAGGGGACCTCATCAACACCTA